>WYDI02012881.1:0-126376 GCA_009867235.2 Psittacus erithacus | reverse complement strand
CCATCCCTCCGGGAGCCGAGGAAGGAGGTGGGGGGGCAGTGAGTGGGCTGTGTGGCAGGCCTTAAACCACGACATCTACTGAGAGGTTACAAGAAAGATGTGGAAGTGAACAGCAAATCGAATCATGGCATCATAGAATCATAGAACAGTTAGGGTTGGAAAGGACCTTAAGATCATCAAATTCCAATCCCCTGCCATGGGCAGGGACGCTTCACCCTAGACCGTGTCTCCCAAGGCTTTGTCCAACCTGGCCTTGAACACTGCCAGGGATGCAGCATTTACCACTTCTTTGGGCAGCCTGTTCCAGTGCCTCACCACCCTCATCGTAAAGAACTTCTTCCTTATATCTAAGCTAAATTTCCCCTGTTTCAGTTTGAACTCGTTCCCCCTTGTCCTATCACTACAGTCCCTGATAAAGAGTCCCTCTCTAGCATCTCATCCAGATTGCAGGAGAAGAGCAAGAGGTGGGGAAGTAGATTTGGAGGGAGACCTGACATCAGAGCTAAGACTACTTGTGCTGTGCTGCTCGCAAAATTCTACCCATTGAAGAAAAAAAGCTCAAGAAATTACATATAGCAGCTTGAGCACTCTTTCAAGAAGAGTCCAGGGTGATGTTGTCCAGTGTTGAGTCTGGCAAGCAGACCTGTCTTATGGTTTATCCCTGGGTATGGGATTGCACATGACTAATACTAGCGTTGACTTGGGCCTATGAGGCCAGTGCTCAAAGCTAGGACTGCCTCCAAGGCACAGGTCAAGCTTCATATTTGCGCTGCTACCAAGGGGTCTTCTGGTCTTTCTCTTGGGCTGTGCTTGTAAAGATTGTTGAAGCAAGAGTGAGAGTATCCATGTGTGGATACTTCTTTCTCATTTCTCCCCCCCAGGTGCTATCCCAAGCTGCATGTCTCTCACAGAGTCAGATGTACTTTCTCAGCAGTGCTGACGCGAACATGCGGTTCTCACAGTTCCCAACAGCATCATCATCCTTTAGTCTGGCACTGAGCTTCAGTGCAGAGCACATGGCACGCCTCCCTCCATGCTGGCTGGTGAGGTCTGCTGGAGGAGTACTGCTGTGTCATGCTGGGCTGTCTCCAGGCTGTTCAACTTGCTATTTCTTAATCCTACAAAACTGGGAGTCTGCCACCATGCTGTCTGTTGGTCTTTGGTCCATGCTAATGCCTGATACATGGCTGGAGGAAGGTGCTTGGCCTGGGATGAGTGATGTTAGGGACTCTCTGTCAAGTTAGCAGTGTAGAGGACTGAGTTCCAGGGCTTGGGAACATTCCTGGCGCTGTTTGTAAGCAGAAGTGTATATAAGTTTATAAGCATATGTGTAAGCATACTCTCTAACTACTGTTTCCCCACAAACCCTGTCATTTTTCAATGATCCTTCATTTATTCAATCCAGATAGAAGCTGGTTCCTTTGATTTACATTTTTTACACTTTTTCATGTTCCTGCATATTTTAAATCTGGAAAGAGTGTTTGTGATCTTCCAGTCTGATTGCCCACGTAACACTGCATTTCCTCATCAATTGACAAAAGTGATAGTTAAATGGTTAAGGCGTTCCCTTTATAAGCAAACAACCTGTTCTTTTGGCACTTTTGGTGCACTTGGAAATGTTCACTGATAGATTTAAATTAGCAGGATACCACTCTGAATGCAAGTATACCAGCTTTTAGTCTAGTCTCATTTTGAAACAGGGCTTCTGTGCTCATATTCTCTGAGCATCTATCTGTCACTCTTTTCCTCAGGGCTTTTTTTTTTTTGGCTTGTGCACTTTCAATCACATTTAGCAATGGTCCCAAGGAGATTATTTTTTGACAAGTTCTAATATAACAGAGGGTGGATTGATGAGAGAGACACTGTTAATATCCCTGGGATAAAGGCCACAACATGAACTCAAGTGTTATTAAAGAATCAGAGAGTATAGCTGCAAGGTACCGATCCATAGGAGACCAGGCTTCCCCAGCCACACTGTCTGCTGATAAGCATGTTGCATGTTTTGTCCATATGTGCTAACCTGACCATAATACAGATCTCCTAGAATTTCTCCAGTCTTATTTTCAAATTCACTCCCAGTGGGAGTCCCAGATTAGTGGGATTCCTGCTTTTCTCACCCTGAAGCAAATCAGAAGATATTCCTGGATCTGACCCAAACAGGCCATTTTCTTTGGAAACTGAGTACAATCTGAATACAGAACCTGCATCAATAGGGCCAGGAAAGCTAAAAACTGGTTTCCGTGCGACTAAATAAGGATCTTTCCATAATTTTCAGCTTGTGCCTCTTCTGTTCATGGATCACAGCAGAGGGAAAAAAAAAAGGAAGTTATAAAAATATTTTTTGGAGCTAAATTAGAAATTGAAAAGATGTTCCAGAAATCACCTCTGCATCGCTCACGGTCTCTGGTGCTGGCACACTGTGCCTCAGGACTTGCTGCTGGGTTTCTCAGCAAAAGCTGTAAACTGGAAAACTAAACCAGGTTGCGGCTCCAGTTGTGAGATGTCTATGCACTGAGCTGGATCCTAGCAAGATGGAGCAGTCTTCTCTGGTAGCAAGTGGCAGAATATGAAGCAGCTGGTAGCAACAACAACAAAGAAAAAAGCAGGAAAAAACTGGAGGAAAAATTGGAAAGCCCTCATGCAACCACTGGTGAATCATTCCCACAGGCTTTCTGCTTGCCCAGTAGGCTTCCTGAGTGCCGAGACCAAGGAAAATCACACCACTTCATTAAGGTAAGCTGCTTTCCAAAGGCAAGCCTGGCATCTGCATGATCTTTTTGAGGGAGGACATTGCAGCCTTAACTACCCACTATGAAGATGTTCGGATGACGGGTGGCATGAGGTTGTTTGTATAAGCAACGCTGACAGTGTGATAGCAGTTTACTGTCCTTTCCAGCCCCACTCTGACGACAAGTGATCTATAGATAGATTAACCCGGCTGCGATTATCCTGCTGTTAGATTGACAAGAGAGCCCCAGCATGCAGCAAAGCCCTGTCCTTGGTGTGTATATGTGAGACAGACACTATGCAAGTTCACCTCAATAACCCTTCACTCCAGCCTGTACCCACAAGGTTCATAGGTGGCACACAGAGTGGTACTTGTGAGTTTTCAAGAGCTTATGTCACCTGGTTTGGGCTGAAAAGAAGATAAGGATCCAAATGATAGCAGCCGATAGGGTGGATTGTCCTACAGTGGGATTGATCTGGGAGGTGCAGATGATGTTGCTGCAAATCATCAGCAGGAGGATCAATAATAGAATCACAGAATCATCATAGAATGGTTTGGGGTGGAAGGGACCTTAAAGCTCATCCAGTTTCAACCTCCTGCCATGGGCAGGGATACCTTCCACTAGAGCAGGTTGCTCCAAGCCCCGTCCAACCAGGCCTTGAACATTGCCAGGGATGGGGCAACCACAGCTTCTCTGGGCACCCTGTGCCAGCGCCTCAGCACCCTCACAGAGAAGAATTTCTTCTTAATAAATAACAAGAGAATGAAAACTCTGTTTACAAGCTGGATTTGCTATGTTGAGCAAATGTGGAGATGGACTGAACTTAAACCAGATCAGAAGAGAACCTGGGTTAAATTTTTGCCTTTTTACCCTAGCAGAACTATCTTGAATGGGGCATGCAAAGATTTGTCATCTGGCCCGTGCTGGGATTAGATTGCTTGGGAAAAACTCATTGTCCCAGGTGCTGTCTGTGAGGACACTCAATTGGTTTCAAATGCCACAAGCGCAAGTGGATGTAGCTTCAACAGGCATTCACTGGATCAGCTCGGATGGGGATGGCTGAAATCTGGTTACTAAGTGGGTGTGTTTTATCACTACTAATTGAAGTCGGTCATATTTGTTGACTTGTTCCAGCTGCTTGGTGTAAGCAGTGATGCAAAGCCTGGTTAAGCATTGATTCCAAAGCCTATTCCTTGTATGAAAGGCATCATGGCTGGTTAAAAAGGATGCATCTGTACTGTGTTTAAGAAATGTTTGTGCTACTTGTATGCAATGATGATTGCACTAGCTCTCATATATGACAAGATTCCCCACACAAATTAAATCCTGAGAAAATTAAGTTCAGATTTTGGGACATGCATTGCCATGGAATGCTGCGCCAGGCACCAGAAACAAGTCCTGATGAAGTTTTCTGATACACAAAAATGAATACAGAGTGAAAGAAATAACTTCCCCTTTCATACCACTGCAGTTTGCTGGTAAATAGATTCTCAGTTTCTAGAAATCAGTAGGTAATTATCCTGAAAAATCTCGATTCTTTAAGAGTATAAATATCTTTAAACAGCAATTAAAAAATAATTATAACTCAAAAGCAATCAACAGATTTGAGAACAGAGTCATGCTAGCTGGTACAGTACGTGCTGCAAACTGAGGAGAAAATTGTGCTTCAGAGTCTGTGATAGTGTTTTAGTACCAATTTTGTCTACTGCTATGGGTTACATCTTCAATGCCTGCCTCTTGACTGTAAGTGATCCATGCCAGCTGAAAGGCTCTTGATGTACCCCTGACCTTTGCAGCATGGTGGGAAGCACAGCTGGTTTTCTTGGGGTTCCTGCTTGTACTTTGGGTTGCCGCCCCCCCAGTGGGTTTTATCTATGTCAGGGCTTTTGAGGGAGCTGGGTTTTTAGTTTGAAAAAGTGTGATTTTTTTTCTGCCTGTCAGATTTACTAAATAATTTTTTATGAGCTAGGCAGGCTTGAAATTAGAGCAACAAGCAACGTGTTAGCAGGATTAACTGCTTAATTATGAAACTGGTAGCAAGAAGAAGAACCTCATGGAAGGTAGCCCTTGATTATATTTAAACCCATGCTCTTTCTCAACTGCTTTAGTGCCTCAGCTAGGCACTAAGCTAAGAAGCTGCAACAGCATTTGATTGTACCCACCATTGGTCTCGCTTGGTTTAGGAGACCTAATGCACCATTCACCTGATTCCTCTGTTAGTGATAGACCCTGCTTTGCTTTTGCTTTCTCCCAACTTCTCCTGGTTATTTTAAATAGGAATATAATATTAAAATTTATACCAAATATGATTGTGATGACTCACAATTTCCTCCCAGGTGTCTGGGACTGTGTTTCCCTTCTGTGTATTATTTTCTTTTAGTTAAATTGGAAAATGCAGCTATAGCAAGCTAGACCTCCTCGTTGCTCTCAAGGTGATTCTCCAAATTTACTTCTTGGTTATATTGCACAATTACCTAAATTTTTGCCATACCCTGCAAACCCCACTAGAGTTTCACATTACAAAGAATTTACCCTCAAACATTCCTTCCCCCTTACACAGGGTATTTTTCGCATCCCCAGGCTGTGGTGTGCTGCCTCTCATCCTGCTGACAGAGCTGTTGTGGGATTGTCCTGTCAACTGCTTCAGGAAGCTGGGTTTCTTTGTCTGTGCAACACCTTGCTTTCTGAAACCACATCCTTACATGTTAAAAAAGTAACTTTTTTCAGCCTTTTTTAGTTGTTTTTTTGTATTTCTGTGATGGTCTGAAAATCAAGTGAGAAAAGACGGGCTAGGTTAAAGAACTTGTATGTAGATACAGAGCTAATTTGAAGTGCATGTCGGTACATAAACCCAAAGTCTAAAAATGCCTCATATCCTCCTCAAAACTTGCATTCAATGCTTAGTTTATTTATAGGGTAGGACGGGGTGATCAGTACTCAAGATCAATCTGACATGCCTCATAATGCCGCATACATAGAAAGTAAGGAGGACTCGAGTCCTGCAGAGAACTATGATGAATTATGCCTTATTATTGAAAAAGTCTTTGAAATGGCCCCTCTTCTGTTTCACACAAGCTGTGGGTGAAAGTGTTTGCAAATGGTGCTGAGATCCTTTCCACCTCTATTTCTTGCAATCTCTATTATCTCCTTAATTTCCCAATTTAACCTTGGCTTTTCTTTGGAAAGACACATAGTGTATTAATAATAGAGATGACAGATAAAGCATTTTGATTAATACTTTTAAGTTACCTCCTCTTTCTGACAAGCACCTTCTGTTGGGTTTAGGGTCCTGCTGTCATGGCAATACCCTTCAAACAAGACATAAAGAATTGGTTCCAACTTCAACTATAGATGCCCTAAAAATATCTCTGCAGCCCAGACTGCAGATACATGACTCTTACTTTGCTTTTGTATCTGCTTCAGTTTATGCTGTGAGGTTCATTGCTATTTAGCCTGAACCTCCGTTTGTCTGTAGGAGTCATAGGGTAGTTTTGCCAAGCTGTTGGGTACTGGGCAGGTGAAAGGTAAATCCTTGCTCCAGGATGATCCCAAAGCCTCTGGAGATGACAGAAAAATATCTATGCTTTGTGCCGTTCTCTTTTACAATTGAAGGCTGCATGACTCGTGTGACACAATACAGCATGGAAGATGAATTCCAACAGACTTTATGCCCACATGCATATAAACAAAGGTAAAAAAGAACAGGATACTTTTCAACATTACTTAGGCCATAGTTATGAGCAGCTGAATGCTGAAAGTTGAATGCAAGGTGGGACCATTAAATCACCAAACTTCCTGCACATAACAGGGTATTGCATTTCATTTAGTTACCCTGCACGGAGCCCAAAACCTGTGTTTGTCTGGGGCACAGATTCCAGAAAAGCATGGAGTCCTGCTCCAAAGGCACCAAATGATGGGGAGTTCACCACTTCCTTTAGTAGTTTGTTCAGGAGGTTAAGCTTTCCCAGTGTTTTAAAAACGTGTGCCTCACTGTGTTTTCATGTTGTATGTCTATTCTTTAGCTTCCATGTTCATATTTTGCTTGTTCCTGCTAGGATGAGGAAGTTTTTTATGGCTTAAGTTGGGTACCTTTTTGGAGCAGTGAAGACTTAAATAATTTCCCAATGATTCTTTCTGAACAGTGTATTGAACTCTGTCATTCTTTTACCAGCAGACATTTTGTCTTTCCTTCAGATATTTCTGTGTGGCCTTTCTAATTCACATATAATTCTGATACCTGAGCACCAGACCACGATCAAGGATGGTGGACGCTGCTTTGCTTGTGCAATGCAGAGAAAGAAAAAGATTCCACAACCATTTCCTTACTTCTCCTGTGCTTATATATATAAAGACTGTTAGATTTTTTTATCAAGCATTGCTACAGAGAAGAAACCATGGCTCATAGCACAGGGTGTAGGGCGGCTTATATATACACATCTCAGGGTGATAATCTCTAGAGAGACTCCACATCCCTTTTGCATAGTGCTTAGTTGGGATCTCTTCTGGACCACATGAATTTTTACCCTATGTTTCTAACTAGGCTGAAGAGAAATGGAGAAATGGGTTGGGAAAAAGAAGGAAAATAATAAAAAAGAAGCACTTAATGCCTTCATTTTAAATAGGAAGGAAATACTTAAAAACCTGTGGGGTGAGCAAACTTGACTTAAAGCCAGAGTAGATCATCAGTAGCTGATCTTGAGTAACTGAAGAGATAGATATAAAGAGCATCAGACTGAGCTGCAGGAAAAGACAGTGATAAAAAAAAATAAAAGTATTTTCCTTCAAGTTTTAATTTCTTTAAATGAAAAGCACAGTATCCCAGCAGTCTTTATATAGACTTTGGTCCTGCCAGTTCAGCTTTATCCTGCCTCTAGGCAACCCATCACAAGTATTAATCTTTTCAGCTTCTGCCTTCTGTGAGTGTTATAAGTTTAGGTTTTTTTAAGCTTCTGCCAGTGTAATATCACATCATGGTAGCTGGGAATGCAAAGGAGCAGGATAGCATTCCTACTGTTGCTTTCTGGGAAGTGAAACAGCCCCATTTACTCATTCTCTTGCTGTATTGGGAAGGCCCATACCTCTGACAATGATAGGGGCTGGGGATATTTAATGGAAAGCCTTACAGATGAAGGAAAAAATTAATGTATCCTCAAAAAAATGAAGTTAAGAATATAATGAGAGGAAAGCACTTGCTTTTTTGTCTAACCTCTTGTAGTTACTGCATCTTTGTGCCAACTGGTGGGCCCTCTAGCCATGTAGCAGAAAGGAGATGAGCATCCTTGACACCCAGAAAATATACCAGGGCCATCTACCATGGGCCTGAAGAAGATCAGTGACCACACAACTGCACAGTGCCCTGTCCATACTTTGAGTGCTGGAAGCAGTATAACCAGCTTTGGACCCAAGTGTTTAGTGCCCTTTAACTGTGGATCATCTCTTCTAGTTCAGTTACTGTGTTCATGTATCTGAGTTGCTTCTGCTTCTGGAAAGGGCTCAGATGATTTTTCCACCTGACTCAGCACTGTCCCATGGTAAAAGATCAGAAGGGGTGGCTCAGTCCGGTTCAGCAGCAGCAGGTGTGATGGAAAGCCTGCTCCTTTGCGAGGTCTCCTGGGCGTTGCTGCAGGACAATGCAAAAAGGAAAGGCTCTCAGTACAAGCTGTGGAGAGCTTCACATGCTTTCTGCTACACTCTGATGGGCCGTGAAACAGTTAACGATATAAGCATCTGAGCTAGCATCTTTGATGTGAGGACTGCAGCAGTTTATATTTCTTGGAGCAATTGTTCCGGGCTCCTCTGCTGTTCCAAGCCCCCACCGCTGCTCCAATGAAGCTCAGCTTGGGTTTTCTTCACAGTTGTGACAGCCAGAGATGTCTAAAAATACAGAGCTCAGATTCCTCAGAACAATTGTGACTTCTGTCTCTGCTTTCTCCCCACCTCTTCCTTCTGCTTGTTTGGGAGAAAAGTTGGGTTTGGGGGGATAGGGAACGGGGTAATTTCATTCCCTATTTTTTGCTTTAGATTAAAGACCAATATGAAGGTAATCATACTGATAGATGCACCGTCTATAAATATGAAGGGAACATGACACACGAACGGTTTGGGAGCTTTAATCTAAAGACCTGCAAAATCCTTGAATAAATACGTTGTGTTGGTATGTAGCATAATATATAACCACACAGCAATAAACCTGAAACATAATGTTATAATTATATAGGTCATATATATATATACACACATATATATATATTTAACTTTAGAGGGAAGAGAGATGCCTTTTTCTCTGCAATTCATGTTTGCAGAGATGGTTTCTCAGGCGTGGAAAGATTTTTCCTCTGATTCTACACACCTTTGTTTTCATTTTTCCTTCCCTGGATGCCATATTGCCATAAGCTGTGAGCTTTGACTTGCTGTTTGAGAGTGGCATATGGTTCCTCCCTTCAAGAATTTTCATAAGCATATCACTTGATTTTTCATGTTTAGTAGGAATTCATGAAACAAAAGAGATGCCAGGATGCTGGTTGGTTACAGAGAATCTGTTGCTGGGTCACTCTTGTTAGTTTATTATCAGTGTTGTGCTGTAAATAGATCCAAAGGCAAAAACAGAAGGAAAGCAATAGAGGCACAAAGTAAGTGAAAGGGCCTGCCCAGCCAGTTAGAGGGAGGATGGGTAAAGCAAATTCCCACAGGTCTTAGTCCAAGCACACTGACGTTCATGCTCTGTCATAGTTCGTTAATGTTAATATTCTTACTGCTTTTGTGGCAATTGTTACTTTACACATTTCTAAGCCATAAAAAGAAACGTACTTAAAAAAATGTCCACCCCCAAGCAAAAAAAATTGAACACTTGTTTGCATTTAATAATCACTAAAACTTGAAATTCTAAATTGGATTAATTGTGTCTATTATAAATTGATGGGGGAATAGCTATGCATTAGCCTTGAATTCTGATTACCTGAGAGGTTCCACTTGTAGTATAATTAAGAGCAACTTCATAATAGTGGTAGGTGTATGACTGAATAATACATGCATCCCCTGCTGATGAAATTCAAGGCAAAGTGCTCATAAAGAGGTAGAGCTCTTTTTTTTCTTGTTTCTGCACTTAAAATGCTGAAGGATTATTGCAATTACAGCCCATGTTTACACTGTTAACAGAGGCATGCCAAAGCCCTTGATGCAAACACCTTCAAATGTAAGAGGGATTGGCAAAAGAATCCCAGTTTTGTGGCTCAGCCCTTGTTCTGCATAACGTCTTGTTCCTATGTGCCTGTGGTGACTGGTTTAATTGGGAACATACATAGATTAAAGCTCGAAAGAGACACACTTTCAGTAATACAAGGGACGCCACTTTGTTGACAGCTTATTGCTGAACACATCTGCCCACTAGATGGCTGTAATCGGTGTGGTCATTTATTAATTATAAAATATTGTGCGTGTTCCTGTCTTCGAAGCCATGTATATTCCTGTCCTTTGATAGTTTCCTATGCTTTCTCAATATATAAATGTACCTTCTTAATGTATAACCCCCCACCAACCTACAGCCATTTACCAGATTGAAGCTGAATATTCATAGGCTCCAAGACTGGATGAGCCTCTTAAGTGCTCCAGTCTGACCTCTTGTAACGCAGCATGAGGTTTCACAGCACCATACCCACAGGCAGATATGATTTAAGCCTTCCATCCCTCCAAAGGAGGCAGCCCAGCTATACATGTGCTTCACTTCAACTGGCCAAATAGTTTCTGTCCCCGGTGAAACTGCTCCTGTTCGAGATGTCAAGCTGAGATGAAGGATGTCCTGGTTCAGGAGTAAGGGCCTGAAGTGATAGGAGAGGGGAAAACTGAACCATGAGAAGGGGCCAAATGCGTGTGGTGGCACACAGAGGCTGTGTCACGAGTGCATCCATAACATGGGACTGCCCATTCTTCAGTGTCATGCTCTGAGTAGTGCTTCTGGGACTCCTTTTTCTGCTGTTCTGTCCATAGATGTTTAATTTTGAAATGATCTGTTTGTCATTCTTGTGACCCCAAAGGCTAGCTGTCCAGCTAATCACTTCATTCCGCATATATCATCATGGTGAAAGGCTTATCATTAGTGGGAAGGCACATCTAATCATGTTTCACTGAATCAAAGCAGGGGAAGGTGGGGCAATCCTTAGCAATTTTGCAGGGTTATAGAGAACTTACCTTCATATTACTGCTTTGACTTCCAGTTTCAGTGTCAGAATCCATCCTCAGTAGTGATGCTGCAGGTTTTGTGCTTGTTTAGTAATCCCAAAATTGTAGTGTGGTGATCGAAGGGAAATAGCCCGCTGACATCTTTGGCAACCGTTGTGAGCAGGATTTAACACAATTCCTTCAGCCCAAAGCTGAGTATAATGGCATATGATCCCCTGCAAGGGTTTTGAGCTGTGTTGGCCCAGAAAGTTTAAGGACCACCACTAGCATTTGTAAATATATATTTACAGTGGTTGTGTGTATGCAACAAATGATCACAGAAGCCTGCTTCAGTATTTGTGGGTTCAGTAAGAAGAAACTAAACCCAGCACGCTGTTGGTCAGTTTTGGTGGACAGTCTTTCAAAGTGCAGATGACATTAACCTTCTGTGACCTTCTTGGCATTTGATGGCACTCTGGTCCTGTCTGCACAGTCAAGTTGACAGCACGAAGATCAGTCTTGAGGTGCAGCACCAAACACCCACACACCCGATACCTGATTTCACTGCAATCTAACCTAGGTTATTACAGTCAGGTTTAGTGCAGGTAAGGTAAAACCCTGGAAGGCTCTGACCAGCACATGAGCTCTGAGTGACCCTGCTGAAGATGAGACGCTTGTTAAGGTGGGCAGCAGTACCTGAATGATCACTGCACCTTCAATAACTTTGGCACCACAGTGTCAGTAAATACCATTTCTGATTTACTTCTCTCAGAAATCTTCCTGATTACTCTCTGGGGGCTGAAATCTCAGCTGCACCAATGGCCTCAGCTCTAACACCTCATCCAGGGGTCAAGTGCGGTGCTTTGTGGACAGGCATAGGGTCTTCATAATCCTTGGCAAGTCAGCTGTATACAAAGCATAGTTTTCAAAAGTACAGTTTGAGGTAACCTGAAACTTTCAAGTGATCTGTGGCCTGAGATTACCTTTTAACTGCTTGTCCCTTATGCTGTTTGCCATATATTTCATGTACAGAAATGAAATAGAAAATGAACAAACAAAAAACCCCTAATTTGAAACGTTTCCAGGGACTAATGCTTTCATTTTGGTTTAAAGGGCTAAAGCATTTATTCTTTGTGGGGCTTTATTTTTTCCTTCATTGCTTTTTTTGGCTGGAAATGTGTAATATGCCTATCATGGATACTGTGACAGAAAGAGCCAGTCAGCACATTTTCTTCAAACTGACTGGTTCATAACCCAGTGATAAGTTTTCCTGTGTTTTTGTCTGAGAAGTGAAAGTTGAGATCTGCAAACAAGACTCTGTATCTTCAGTATATGAGGAGAGAAAACAGTAGAACAAGTCAGCAGCAACTTGTTTGTGAGAGACAACATGCCATCAAAAAAATCCTCACTGTCTGCATGCCTGAAAAATATTGTCTTTATACTCCTTTTACCACAACAGTGATATGTAGTGAAACAAAAATGTGGTCTCAGTTTTCTAGTATGGAAGAAGAAAGAGTCCCTGTTCCAGAGAATATCAGGAAGGGATTAGAATACCAGGTTGTAAAAGACCTCAAGGGTCATCTGGTCCATCCTTTCTAGGCAAAGCATGATCTAGACTGGATGTCCCAGCACCCTGTCCAGCTGAATCTTAAAAGTGTCCAGTGTTGGGAATCCACCACTTCCCTGTGAGATTATTCCAATGGCTGGTTGTTCTCACGGTGAAAAATTTCCCTCTAATGTCCAGTCAGAATCATTCCAGGAGTAACTTGTGTCCAGTACCCCTCATGTTTTCCATGTGGCTTCTTGTAAAAGGGAGTCTTCGTCTTTGTTGTCACCCTTTAAGCACTGGAACATAGTGATAAGGTCTCCCTGAGCCTTCTTTCGTCAAGGCCGGGCAAACCCACTTCTTTCCTTACACGGCTTCCCAGTCCTTGAACCATCTCTGTGGCCCTTCTCTGGACCCTCTCCAGCCTGTCCACATCTTCTCTGTGTATCAGGGACTAAAACTGAATACAGGATTTCAGGTGTGTCCTTTTCTTAGATATGGGGAAAGTGAAGTCCAGCCCAATTAACTGACTTGCCTACCACTGTGCAAGGAAGCATACACAAGAAATCATGGAATTAGACATCTCATGTGCTAACTCCTCCATTTGTCCTGGTTCTCCTGCCTTGGAAATCTTGCACAGCACCTGTGCATCATTAAATCTCTTTTAGTACCCTTGCTTTATAGAGGGAAGCTCAGTAACCCCACTTCAATGGGATTTTTCTAGAAATGTGATGAAATAAACTCTATTCATTGAATATTTCAATGAATAATTGAAATAAATTGAAATAAAGTATATTTCATCAAAAGATGTCACCCATTCCAAAGCCAGAACATTGTTATCCTTCTCTATAAAAAAGCTCATGTTTCCAACCCAGCCTGGGCCCACTAAATTTTGACCTAAAGAACACTTTCTTTCATAACCATTTCCATGTTCTCATGAGAAAAACATCCTCAGTTGGTATCTGGGGTTTTACTGGGGACATTTAACTGTGAGGATCAGGGATCCTGTTGGTTGGTTTAAAGTGGGCAGTTTTCTGCCACTTTCTCCTCTATGCAGTTTCCTATGGCAGTGAGGAAGCATCACTGGCAAGAGTGCTCCTTATCTCTATACCCAGTAGGAAGAATGGAACAAATGCTTTCTTGCAGTATCTGCTATGGCCAGGGCAATGGATGTTGCAGCTGGGACAACTGTTCCAGAGCAGCCAGTCTTTTGATTTGGGGATCAGCTCTTGAAAACTGATATATTTTAAGGTCCTTTCCAATCCTAACTATTCGATGATTCTATGATCCTACGACTATGATTCCTGCCCATTTTAAGTATGCCAGTATCTACACAAACAACTAATGTTACAGTAAGGGAGTAGCATTAAAGTGGGAGGACTGTTTGGCTTGTTCCTTCCCAAACACATCCAATCTGTTTGAGTACCTCCTTAATGCCATTCTCCCACCCCAGCACTGCACGTTCTGCACATTGAAAATCTAGGATTTGCAGACATCCTCCCAATGCATGAGATAAACGCAGGAGGCTGGCAGATCATTGAAACCCCAGTTCTCCCTCCCACCACCCACTGTATTCTTGGCTTCTTTTTCTACTTGTCTTTATGCTTTTCAAACTTCAAGCTTCCTTCTCCAGCCATAAAAAATAGAAACATCCTCTAAAAATGAAACTAAAACAGACATATTGTCACCAGACCCAAGAAGCTGCAAGTTTAAGTAAATTAGTAAATATATCAAGCTTCAATAGAACAGCAAAAGTTGGCAGCCCTGGAGCTTTAACTGTGCAACCCTATTTATTTCCTGTTACTTCTTTTCCTATGCATGTGTCCAGAAAGCAGCACAGCATGCTATAAGCAGTGAAAAATCCTTAGCTCTCCAGAACCCTCTCTGTGACCCATTGTGATCCCATTTCCTTAATATGCAGATGTAGAGAGAATCACATCACTGACTGGGTCAAGAGCACAGCAGTTCGGGTGCTTGAGTTGGAAACAGCCGCATTCTGGTTCTGCTACCGTCAGCAATGGGGCAGGTCAGTTTCCTAAGATGTTTTGTATGATACAAAACCGCATATGTATAGGGCCAAGAAGCACTGCATTTGTTTTGATCAGCAAAATACAGAGGTACTTCTCCTTTACTCTGCCTCCATGATGCCTTTACAATGTGCTGGCTATCATATTTCAAAGCATATGCTTTTTTTTCTAGCATAGACAGAGTTGAAGACAGTTTTGTCTTCTGAGTTCTTCCTTGAACTTGTGCATAAACATGCATTTTCCCTGGGAGAGGGAAAATACAAGAGCTACTTTTATGTTCTTTCTGTTTTGGAGACACAAGGATTTTCAAAGTTTCTCATGCTGAAAGGTGATGTATCGATGGTAGAAAATGTCGCATCCCTTGGCATTTGAGTAAGCTAATGGTAGTTTCCCTTGGGCTGTCTAACATTGGAAAGAACCCAGGAATTCTGACATTCAACTTGCTAGAAGTGGAATTGCAGATGGCTGCTGAACTCTTTTCATTGAGTATGAAAATTGAGGGCAGGGGGTAAGAAGTAGAATGGCACAGCAGCTCCATATTTCCTGCTGATATAGTGGACGTCAGATCTAAATGCTATTTAGCATAGAAATTTGCTAGAATGTAGAGTGGAAGAGTCATCCTCCCCTTTCACTCAAAAGATATAAAGGTAAAACAATTTTGGAGGTAAAGAGAGGGGCAGAGGTTATATTTTCCTGTTACAAAAAATTGGGGTAATCTTTGCTAAGCAGGGAGAGCTGGAAGGTGCTGTCCTGTATTTAAATAATCCAATCAGTTTTTCTTCTGAGGAAAAAAAAGGACAATTTATTTGAGCAACTGCCAAGTTTTAACAGAATAAATTGAAGTAGCCAAAAATACAGTTTGTAATTTTTTATAGAAATGTTGCTGTAGTTTTCCTTCCTGGGGTACCCAGGGGCTAATGACAGGACCATGTAAACTGTTGTTTCTCATTGCAACTTGGACTGTACAGGTTTATTCTTGAGGGATTAATTTGATTTCCTTCAGTTTCCACAAATCTTCCAGGTAAGTCCCTGACCTCTAACCTCTAATGCATGCCTTTGTAAGGGAAAATAATACAAAAAGATGCTTGCTCTATTATAGCTTGTTATAAAATGTTTATGTCATTTTGAGGAGCTGGGAGAAATTGTACCAGGTAAAACTTCAGCTTCAAGGTTTTTCTGAAAGATCTGCAGTTCTGACAGTAGTAGGATGATCTTTGCAGTGGTATTAGCCTTACTGCATCTTAGCCAATAGGCACGGATTTCTGTTAGATTAAAATCATAGGGTAAAATCTGTTTCTGATAATGTTACTGGGTTCCGTAGGGTTGAGAATACAGCATCAGTCTGCATCATGCAGAGTGTGTTGGCCCTGATCCAGCAGCACATGAAAACCATGTTTCTATAAATATATGCTTAATCCCCATTTTCAATGGAGTTGAAAGGCCCTTGTTATCTCTCAGCACTGAAACTAAAGGGAACAATCCTACTGCTGTTGAGGAGAGTAGCAAAGTGCTACAGACTTAATGGTGAGAATGGAGTCTAGGGTCTAACCTTACTATGTACTGAATGGCACCAAATGTCATCAACACAATAGAATAAAACTAGCCATTAAGAGCTTTGTAGTACTTAGTTCTATCCAGGCTTTATCTGGTAGGGATTTATACTTCCCCATTTAAGCTGGAGAATGTGTCTTCTTAGATGCGAGTGTAGATTGCAATTGATTTGGTGCACTTTTTCTTCCCAGTGGGCACTTTTTTCTGCTGTCCTGAACAAATCCTTCTAGTGTCTGGGGCACTGGGGCAAGTTAATGCTGTTAGAGTAGTCCCATATGTGAGCTGCCAACCTTTGTCTTGTACTGTCAAGTCAGTCTAAGATCGTTAGTTCAAAGTCCAATCATAATATCAAAAAAAGGAGTTTGTCCTTCTTTGAATAAAATGGTTTTTTTTAAATGCAAGGGTAAATGTGAATTGTGTGCTTGGGCTGTGTAATTGAAATCTCTTGACTGAAGAACTCATATTGTAGAAAGAAATTATCATTTTGTGGTGAAGTGAATGGGTAAATACTCAAGAGACTTGCCGTCTATTCCTGCTTCAGCAACAGATGTCAAGAACGGTTTGAGACATGTTACTTAATATCTCTCACCAACCTCTAATATCCTAAATCCAGGGCGGTGGTGAAAGTGTTTGAAGAGGAGTAGTTATTTAACTTGCTTATGGCAAGTTAAACGTAAGCTGCAACAGTGCAAAGCGTTACTGCTATCACTATATTTATTTTGATATGTTGCTCCAAAGTAAGCCTATGCAGAAGAAAATGTTATCATGAACTGGGAAGATGATATGGGCATTTCTTTCTCTTAGCTGCTAAATATCTGCAATTTTGAATTCAAGTTATAAATCTCCAATTTAAATGCTATTTCCATCCTAACATATGGACAAAACCTGGACAGTCATCAAAGTTACAGCCATATGCATAAGTGTAGAAAAATATTAGGTACTAAATGGATTTATAGAAATGTGGAAATTCATCAAAGAATTCACTGACCTCCATATCTTTAAGGTTATCCGTCCAATATCTGGGACATGTTAAGACTGAGCCCAGAGTCTCGGCTGTAGGAGACATGCTGGTGCACAGCTGAGAACCAGAGGGGAAGAACTTCCTTTGATTTCCTCCAGAGAGAAATGTAACAACAGTGGCAACTTGCAAGGTGTGTCTTAGAAGTGATTGGCATGACAGAGTCTTTCTGTCTTGTGCAAACAGACTCCTGGTGAGACATAATCTGCACACGAGGAACCTCTATCTCCTTCCCTCCCCTTGTGTCCCCTCTTTCCTTCTGTGTCCCCTCTCTAAGTCTCTTCTTCACACCACTTTCCATGTGCTTCTTTCAGTTCCTACCACTACTAAAGGCCTAATGTCTCTTTTTCTGGGTGTCATCAAAAGCATGAACCAGGATTTGGATGTATTTGTTGCTGTGAATTCCTTCTTTTCCCTCTTCAATGCTTTGTCAGGCAGAAGGATCCCAGCTCCAGCTCTGTGGGAATTTGTCCTCTGGAAACATTGGTAGTGTCATGATGAACCTATTGAACCAACTGAAGTCATACTTTGACTCCAGCAACAAGATTTTTCTGCCATATATAGGAAGACATTTTTGCTGTTAAAACATACTTTAGTCTGTCACGCACATTTGTGAAACCTGATATGAAAAGGAACTGATGTAATTTTCTATTCTAACATCCCTATAAGATAAACCACAGACCTCTTCTGATGCAATGCATGTTCAAACTAAACATCTTTCAAAGGTCAGAAAATCCACTTTTATTTTAAAAACTACCAGTGCCTGAGGGCCTGCTACAGCCACAGCTATGTTGTATGAACAAATAATCACCCTTGCTAATAAAAACACAGCCCCTGTATTTGAGTTCATCCGCTTTAACATTTCAGCCAGCGGTGTTCATTGTATAAAGGTCTGTGGAACTGAGAATGTGTTACCAGTGTTTCATGCAGATACGTGTAAGCTACTAACAGCTCACACTCCGATCTTCTCATCGCAACACTGCTGTTACAGACAGTCCAGGTTTCCTTTAATAAGAGTCACCTCCTAATAGCTAGAGAACTTTCAGATCTAACAGAATTATCAGCCTGATCACTTATCATAGTCTCTTATTTTCTGGTTCAGGTTTTAGCAGTATCTTTAGTAGTATTTCTTAACTATAAGATATTAAGGCTAATCATTCAGAAGCATTTTGTTGTTCAGTTAGTGAAACGGTTTCTGTTGTTTCTTTGCTTTAAATAAATCAATAGTTTTGATGCCATTTGCAAATGATTATGTCTGGAATTGATTGAGAATTTGCAGTAGGGAAAATCTTTGCAGGAAATCAAGTTTTAACGAAGCAGATATTTTTATGCATGTTATCTGTTTTCCATAAAAGTCATGCATGTATTGTAGTAAGAACACTGAACCATTGAAAACAAGTCCTGAAACACTGTGGATCTAATTGCTTTTGCAGTTCAGACATCTCCTATCCTCCTGTGTGTGTGTGCCATGCTTCCTCACTGGACTTCATTCCCCAGTACCCAAGAGAATCATTTTACTCTTAGTGAGACAATCTTTCTTCCCTTTACAAAAATAAAATGGTGGTCTGAGGTGGCAGAGAGGCTTTTTTGGGCAGTTCAGCTGCTAAGGGAATATGCATAGTTGAGGGCGGTAGATAAACCCATGCAAAGTGTGTTCAGGGTTTGATTTCTGGAGCACTGCTGGACACCAACATGCAAAATACAGTCAGTGGGATGAGACCAACTCTTCCCAGTGCTTCTGTCTTCCCAATGTGTTTTAAGTGACACTCAGTGGCTGTGGATACGCCTCCTCAGTCCAACAGGCTGATTTGGTGTCCTTATACAACATCCCAATCCCTTAAACTAGGATCCACTGCCAATTGTAATTGTGCTTAACTGTTGATTGATATGGCAAGGAGTATGGTGCCTCTGTGGCAGTGTGGATGTGAATAGCGAACTTAGAAGGGGTGTTGTAGACTCCTTGGAGGCCAAGGGACATATCCATAATGTTTTTGAGTATGGGAAAGTACAGTTTTGCTTATGCTTATTGGGGTAGCCTCTTCATATAACAAAATCCTGTTGCCTTCTCTGAGGCAATTCTTGCTTGAGCTGGAGTAAATGTTTCAGAAAAAAGCCTTCAGAAGTAAATGTAGTCTTGATTTCAAAATTACTAGCAGGAGAAACTCGCTCCAACCATTGTAAACTCTTTCAGCTACCCTCATCAATGAAACGAGGTATCCCACTTCTAGCCTGAATTACTCTGTGTTCAGCTTTCAGTTGTTGATGGCCAGCATCCTGCTGTCTCTGGGACCGTGTGCCTGTCACCTAGGCTTTATTTCATCAAGGTTTATTTATAAACAACTTCTGTCTCACAGTTTGAAGCTCATCTCTGGGGATACAGCTGCTCAAAGCAGGAACATTGCAAGCAATGTGGAAGAAAGCTTTCAGCCACATCATACGCAGTGAGCAAGGCCAAAAAGCTGCTCTAGTGAGTTGTGTGAATGAGCTGCAGCGGTGGAAAGCTCCAGCAGAATACAACCTCGGTGAAAGGGCAGCTTGGTCACTGCCTGGTATTTATGTTGGATGGAGAAAGTGCGCCAGGATCTTTGGAAAGCTTGAGGTGTATAAAAGACTTCATCAAGGAAAACAAAAGTTTAAGGGGAGCAGAAAAGATAAATATTACCAAGCTTTTCTTAGCTTGTGTCAAACCTGAGAGCAGCAGGAGAACATCGGGACACACACTGAAGTGGAATTCCTTGCCTGGGGCTTAGTTATGTAGGGAATGTATTCACAGGCAGCAGTGGAGACTACCTAGATAAATAACAAGTGGGAAGCACTGGAGGGTGGCATGAGAGAGACAGCTGAGAGCTTTGATTCATCCTGGCACTTAAGCACCTATCTAACCATGACTGCTAGAAGAAAAGTACTCATGCATTTGGATACAGTGCTCAATGGAAGGTTCAATCCAAGGCCAATCAGGAGAAATGGTGGTGATATATACTGCATATATCACATGTACGATTTTCTATACATTACATAAACATTTTCTGTTTCTCATTTCAAGATCCCTTTATCCCATAATTGTTCATGTCTCCTCCAAGTCCCACATCTGGTTTGTAGCAGAAGGTAGGGTTTCTCTTTTTTGGGCACCTTTCCCCTCTAGCAAGGCACTGTGTTTCTATGGCTTTGGAACATATGATGTGTCATCTGTTACACTGATGCTTCCCTTTGGTTCATTAATTCCTTTGTGTTTTGCATCCTGCAGTTTTTGTCTTCCCTTTTATCACTTTCCACACACCTAGAAAACAGGGCTATAGCATTTTTGTCCCTTACCTTTAAATAGGGTTTGACAAATAAATAACTACATAATTAAAGTGCTTGGGAATCAAACTTGGCCTCTGAAATGTTTTCCCACTTTCCTTTTATTCCAGCATGAAGAGAAAAGGTTCACTTGTGGCTCCTTTCTGTGTGTTTAGTGCTTTGTGCAGCCAGTTTTTGACAGAGCCAGAACCAGCAAGTTCTCCTGCCATATTCATTAGACATTAACCTCACAAGGGGAACCTTTCTGAGTACATACTTGAAGCTGAAAGGCTCCAATGGCTATTGCAAAGCTTTTGTTTGTTTTTAACGGGGCATTGACATAGCTAAGAAGTTTCAGCATTTTGCTGGGGTGGGAAACATTCTGTTATTTACTTTGCAGGAGTAATAGGTTTCTTTCCTAATGATTTTTCTTGCTATGGCTCTGCTGCATTTGCAGAGATTAGGAGATTTCCTGGGTTGATTTTCAGAACAGTAGTCCCAGCATGTACCCAATGGGAACCAATAGCTGCAAATGAAACCCCGATATGCAATCATAATTAGCTTGACACGCAGCTTATTTTTATGTCCTTTGCAAAAGGGAGTTATCGTATATGCACACCCACATTTCTTAAATGTTTCTTTGAGTTGGAAGCTTTTCTTTTCCCCCTGTATGAACAGCCTTATCTTGTTCAATCAATGCTGTTTGCATGTAGTTATTATACCTTGCTGCTGGAGAAGGTTAAAGATAAAAGGCACCACATTTGTTTTGATGTTAGAAATTCACAGGTTTTGCGGGTTGTTTTTATTTTCCTTTTTTCCCCCCAGGAACAGGAACAAGCGAAGTCATATTACAAATAACACAAGGTTTCTATTTCTGGGCTCAGAAACAAAATGCACATTTTATGAATAACAGAGTTGAAGAAGAAATTATTACCTATCAGACATGCAATAAATGAAACACTTTGTCATGGTGTTCGATATTCTTCACCTCCAATGACCAATGACATCTGCATGCTAAAAGGGATATTTAAATTGCACATTTAGTTTCTTTTTCCACCATTGAAATGCATCTGTCTCTGAGGGGAAGTTTCTTAAGTTTTTGACAACAGTATTTAAAACCATCAAAGAAGGATATTTTAGACATGGAATACAACTGGTTAAGTAGGAATATGACCCAACATCAAGATGGAGGATATACTCTTGCATAAAGTGTTCAGGGATCTTCAGTGACAATTGCCAGAGCTATAATTTTATTTCATATATGAAGAATGGCTATTTCATATCTTGCTTTCTCCTTTGCTGGTGCTTTCAAGTTTACTTTGGAAACGCGAAGAAAACCAAATCACAAAACACTTCACAGGTGATGAAGAAAAGGCACAAAGCTTGTCCTGCTTTGCATTCCATTTACCTCACAGCACTGTTTACACTTCAGACAAGTACTCCTAACCTGGCTGCTCTGATTTAAAGCACTTTTGCACTGAACCTCTTAGTTGTGGCACAGACAAGGTACAAAGCAGAGGAGGATGCAACTTTTTTTCCCCAAAATCCACCGGACCTCTGGAGAAGAAAATTAGATAGCCAGTTCTCTGGCTTACAAGATATGGTTCAAGAGCATCCTTCCTTTCTTCTGGAAGATTCAGATGTCTAAAAACTCAAGCAGTCTTATCTGAGGATCAGGGAAGTGGCAATTTCAGCTGATGTAACCTGGCAGCTAATATAAATAAATAAGAAAGAACAAACTCTTCTCCCAATTTGAAAGTCCTCTTCAAAGTCCCACATAAGCTCAGGGGATATGTAGCACTAGTGAAAATCAGAGACTTAATGTGATTTCCCAGTCTTCTCTGTAGATATGTAAGTGCAAATGAGTAAAGGAGAAGCTTAAGCTACTGAAAAATTTAAAGAGTCTCTGAGCATTTAGACATTTCCCTTTTGGGGGAAGGGAACTAAGTCCTTTCAGAGTTGCTGAGAGCTGCAGTGAGAAATAATGGTTTGGTCCTATCTGCTCATGTATGAAAGGCAACCACGCAGAAAATCAGCAGAATAAGCCTGTTGCTGAGAGGTGTTACTTTCTGTTTGTTATATGCAGACAGATGGTACAGATGAGGTGTATGCTGTGAACTGAGTAAAACATCTTTGGAGAGGAAAAGAGATTTCCTTCTCTCTTTTCCCCCCTCTCCCCAATATCTGTGCCTGTAATTCAGAGGGATGTGAGTGATTTAGAGATGCAGTGTCATGGCTGATCTCTGTCTCAAGAGTAGCTCAAACCCATCCTTTAGAATCAGAGAAGCTGCTGTGCTCTGTGCACGTATGTGTATGCATATGTGCAGCGTGAAATCCAAATTTAAATCCAAGTTCACTTCATCCCATCTGTGGTTTTAACTTCTTTGGATACTCTTCAAACCCTACAGAAATGAAAGTCTTGAGCAAAGTTTCAAGTAGAAGAGGGGTTTGGCCCTACCCCAGTCTGCAGGGCAGCCCCATTCTGTTCAAATGGTCCCCAGAGTTTCAGCCCTATGGGTTGTCATCGCCTCCAAAGATGGAGCAGTGCAATATTGCCAACACCTCTAGCTATCTGGTCTGGCTTTTTCAGCTAGCTAATGCCTATGCAGAGGAAGAGTATGTGAGCACCATGTTGTTTCAAAGTATGCTACATCCTCTGCCAGAGCGCCTGCTGCTCTGTGCTCCCCAAGGGATCTCCCTGAATCACTCTTCCCACCCAAACATACATGGGCCTCTACTTGTGAGAAAAGCAAAGCAGTGATTATTTACACAGGGATCTCCATTTCAACAAGAGGGATCCATTTTTATCCTTCTTCATAGCTGGCTGCAAACAGGAATGTTATCAAATAGTGCACGAAAACATCCACAGTGTGCAAACATGCATGATCTTTCTTATGAAGGGCTTCACCCGAGTCTGGTGATGTAGCTGCACAACTGTGGAGGTCATAGGGTGCCAAGCAGTGTCCCTTCTTCGAGGGCTCCTTTGCAGATCGAGACCTCCTATGGGAGGCTTTTTCTTCCCAGCTTCTGAGCAGCGTGTTCATTAGGAGCAGGAGTTAGTGGCCATCATGCTGTTTTGAGATGCCCCATTGTGTACAGATGAAACTGATGCTAGGAATCACAAGGTGGGAAAGAGACCCCAGAGTTATATTTCTGCTCTGTGAGGAGAAATAAAGGAGGGGATTGAAGAGAAGGAATAAAAGGAGGAATAAGGAGCAGTGTAGTGGTTCCTCAGCCCAGCTTTGGCAGGGCTTCATGTGTATGTGCTGCCTGGCTGTGACTCCTTGTGCCTGCAAGGATTCACTATTTGGCAGGCATGATTTAGCTCCCTTCCTCTGAAAATCTGACTCCAATTTTAGAGCAAAAAATAGACAATTTTTTTTTTCCTTTGGGTGTTGAATTTTATGTGATGTTGCTACCAGTGCCAGATGACAACATTCCCCCCTGCCACTGTGCAGTGAAATGAAGCGTAAAATGTGGAGACAAAAGGAAAAATTGGTTTGATCTGGAAGCATTTGTTAATGATTCCCGTTTGGTTCCAGGCTGGGCTGGTTTTCTTCCTTCACTGCTTTGCATGTATCTGGGTACGGAGAAGCTGCATCAGACAGCCCAAGTGTCTGGGCTGCTGTAATTTCACAAGTCAACACTGAAGAGATACCATTAGCATTCATGATTATCAAAGATGGAAAAGAAATTGTCTTACTCTTGTCATATGAATAGATCTATTTCCCAACTCTTTTGAAGGCAGATATGAGGCAATCACTTGTAAGGCTGGAATTTTAAGTTTTGCTATCACTCTGCCCTATTTTTATCTGTCGCTGGAGATATCTTGTCCCCAAGAAAATCAAAAGAGTTGTAAGATGAAACGCAAACTCTCCATCGCTGCTGAAATGGCCTCATATCTAACCGTCAGTGGGGATGTTGCATTGCTGATAAATTCAGCATTTAACGTATTCAGGGTTGCTTGCCCTGGGGAGGTGGGGAGAGAGCAGGTTATTTCACCTGATGCCATCAAGTGATGATTTATGGCCTACTATCTTTTCTCTGACATTTATCTAGAGTTTTAATTCTTCATAACCTTACAAAATGCTTATCAGTTTCTCTTGCTCTTCTGTGGGTGCACTAGAATTTTAAATAAGAGCACAATTATATGGAAAGCTGATTTATAGCCAGCAGGATGTTCACAATAATCCAGTACACCGGGGGGCTGTGCATTATTGGTCTTCAGATGTTTCAGTGGGAGATGACTTAAAGCCAAGCTTCTTTATAAAGGTGCAGGTTTTTCATTGAAACCTCCCTTCGATTATAAGGGTGAGTTTGTGCCAGGCTTTAAGTTGAAATAATTAGTTCTGATGCAAAACAGAAGTTTAAGATTGAAAAAAGTATCTGCCTTGATTGTTACTTAACTTTGTTAATGACTGAGCTCGGCTGGGTGTGACAATTTCCACTTGTTCATTACCATTAAAAAACATTAAAAAAAGTAAACTAAGACCACAGCCCTCTTCAATTTAAAAACAATTCCAGGCTGCAGACAGAAAAGGAGTGAGGAATTAATCCATGCAAAGATGTAGATGGTTTCACAAGTAACGTACTTTCTACTTCAAAATTGAGAAACTGCCAAGAAATAAATTGGCTGATGCAAACTGAGTTAACTCGTCTATATAAAGGCACTAAACTCACATGCACAGATATTAGAATTCACACATTTTCTAGATTTATTCCTAAAATGTTGGCACAGCCAATAAAGGAAGGAAAATACTGCACATCATTCAGTGTAAATCACACCTAGGGCACAAACTGCTGGGATTTTCATTAGAATAAACCAAACAAAAGGTAGGACACCATCTTTTATTTTTCAGCCTTTGAGGTGCAGGTCAGGAGATTAGTGTGCATGAAAAGAGAGTCCCTTGTCTTTACAGAGATGCAGTATATAAATTGTGTTGTACCATATATTTGCAGAAGAGGGAAAGTAAAGTAGGGAAAAAATCCTCTATCTGGTTATAGACCTTTTGGATAGGGATGCCTGAGTGAGAAACAGTCAGTCTTGAATCCTTGCCTAATAAAAGGAGATGAGCAGGACCCTCCAGGGTGTGATTCATCTTTTTCTCAGGTGGATGTCTAAAATAGATGAGACGAAGCATACCTTGGCAGGGGCAATTTCTCTCCCATTTCCAAAGGGCTCTTGATGTGTGACCACAGAGTCATTCATCCATCCACCCAGTGCATCCTTTACCTACAACACAGGGTGATGACCTGTTAAGTCAGAAGTATTCATGAATGCAATCATGAGACCCATGGCTACAGCATGGACCTACAAGGACTAGCTCAGATGTGGAAGTCTGAACAGCAGAGGACTAGGAGGGAGATAAATTGCATCTATGTGCTTGTGGACAAAAGTCTTGGTTTGAAATGAGGCAGCATCTTCAATTGCATTTCTGGTAGGTGAAGATCCAGTGAATCATGATGGAGACAGAGGTGAATTTGGCTTCTTTTTTAAAAAGTATTTATGAGTTTTCCTTGAATTAGTTTAAAAAAATGAAAAAAGAAAGAAGAACTGATGACGGTACCTGACCTTGTTCTGTTCCCTGGTGCTGTTGGAATAGAAAAGCACTTATGTTCTGTCCATGCCGAGAGTACATTCAAGACTTTCAATTGCCAGCATCCCCTAGGACTTAGAAATTAGAAGAATATCCATCTAAAAATGCCAAAAAAAGCGTGATGGGGAGAGAATCTTAAATCTTTTTCTTTCAAGTGGAACTAAAGAATTAAAAAGAGAGTGAGTTAAAAAATGGGCTGTAGCCATTTCATGGAGTCCCTCATGATTTCAACTGAGTTTAAAAACGCTGAATAAAGTGCTTGCAATGATGAGATCAGAAACAGGGTCAGGGTGTCGTATTACATGGAATCTAATCAGTCAAATGGCCAAATCTATGGTATTTTGATTAATCACCTCACTGCTGAGTACTTCTTCCTCTGCCTAATGCAGATGCAGATCAACAGCCCCTGATGCCCAACTGCAGCTCCCAAGGTTCCCTTGGGGTCCTCAAAAATCCAGGTATTTTGACCAAGAAAAGCAGCATGAATATCGCTGGATTTCATTCAGGAAAACATTCGCCTGTAAGCTTGGATGGATGTTGGCACTGGGAATCCACAGATTAGGAGTCTCTTGATTTCCAGGCCTTTTGTAGACATCAAACCTGTCTCTGTACACCTCTGGCAACCTCTGTTTCTCTGAACCACGTTTGTGAATGATCTTGTCTGTCAGTGTCCTCTACAAGATAAAATTACCTTGACCTTGTGGTACCAAATGCTCTGGATGCCATATGTAAAGTCCATTAGTACCACTTCAGGGTGGGGTTGCTCCAACCACATGTCTGGAGTTCAAGGCAGGTGTTTCTTACCCCATGAATGCAAACATACAAAAAGATTGCATATATCAACATCAGTCATCTTGAGCAAATCCTCACATATTCCATAAGAAGTCCTGAGATGCAAGTCCACCACATAACCAAAACTCTTGCCTCTTCTGACATAAGATAGGAATGAGCTAGGCCCTGTGACAGGACATGTGGCCAGTCTTTGTTCACCTGGTCCAATGTCCAGAAGCACTTTTGTGTGCCTGGATGGATGTACACTCACCATATGTTGAGCTCTTAACAACATATGCTAACAGATACTTTCGAGGAATGGATGAATTTACAGTCACACAGCTGAAGAGGCTTGAAATTGAATGAAGAAGTTCAGGAAACAGAATGAAGATGTTCAAGCTGGAGGCTGCCTATATAATTACCCTGGCTTGCAGCTCAATCCTGGTATATATGAAAGCTGTTTAGAAAGATGGCAGCTGGTTTGGGCTCTGGGCAGATGGTTTAGCCCTCTGACAGCTTTGTGGTGGTACTACTGGAGTCTGCAATGCTTCTTGAGTGAAAACTCAAAAGGCTGAAGTCTTGGAGTGAAGTAAGGAGGTATTTCAGAAATTACTTTGGTGACAGAGTCAGATATTAATTGCTACTTCACATACTATGGGAAAGATCTGCGTCAGTAGTTGGGGGAAAGACATAAATCCAAGAATTAGCTACCCTATTGGCCTGCAAATATGCCTTGTGTCTTTTCTTTCCTTCCTTTTCTGTGCTTAAACCTAGAACAATGGATGATCCTGTTAGAGGTTTGGCTTTACTCGTTTTCCTGAGACTTGACAAATTGCTTTACACAGGCTATGGAAACTGCAATACCTCACTCCTGAAGCAGGCTGCAAAATTTCCTGGAGTAAAAGCCAGAACCAGCCAGTTCATCATCTAACCTGACCTTTGCTGTATCCATCCCAAGCTAATGCATTTCATTCAATTTCCATCGCACAGTCCCAGTGTCTTGGCTTAGAGTTGTAAGCAGTTATTTCTGGTCTGGAGGTGAATGACTGCTGAGTGAAGCTGCGTATGGTCAAGATTTTCTGTTTTCTGAGTAACTATGTGATCCTGATGTATTTTGCTCCATTCCAAAATGGAATGAAAGCAATGTGCTTGTTAAAATAATACACATGAAACTCTTTAAAAAACCCCCCATGCTTCAAGCAAAACATTTAATACAAAGAGAACTGAAAGGATTTGTTTTGATAACAAAATGTAAAGCATTCAATTATTTTAAACTTTTTTCACTTGCTTAATATATAATACAAAAGTTAAATATGGAAACAAAGTGTCATTGGAGGTCAAAATGTTCTGTTCCATTTTTGAAGCGAAGTCTCACTGAAATCAAGATGAAACATTTTCTATGTAGCAGAGAATACAGAAATCTTTTAACTCTAGGTGCCTAATATAATTAGCTGGCCTCCTCCTAAACTTTTTTTAGTTCTTGGAATAGAGATGAGTCAGAGACAGAATAACCTGCTTTTCTATGCAATATAGGCAAAGCTGCAGTGGAAATTATATAGATAAGTTGGCCCAAACTTGGGTGCTGTGATTATTCCCCTTAATGGTATTTTTGGATAGTAACCCAATCACTAGAAAATTCCTCATCAGTCCATCTGCTGAGGTCTCACATGAGTAGTTCTCAGAAGTGCAGGAGCCTGTGGACATTTGGCATAAAAATTATGTGGGTGGCAAATCTCCACAAGGTTTTATTGTGTGATGTCTTCTTTTTCCCAGTTAATGAGATTTTCTCATAGGTCAAAGGGAAGGATCACTTAGTGGTTAACAAGGGTGGTGATCCAAGTACATCCAACATATGGTCTGTGACTTAGTCCCCATTCCCTTCCCACCCTATTGACTCAGCCAAAATGGTGAGACGCTGCCTCTGGCAGAGGATCATGAGAGTTAGGGTCTGTGTTCAAGACAAGTCCTACTGACAGACTCATACCTTCCTTGATAAACTGCAGATTGTTAACGAGAAGTGTAATACGATGAGACTACATTACCCAAATTGCATTAAGGAAAATGCAGCATGTTAGGTGACATTAGAGGACTGCAAATGCTTCCAAGAACGATGTGCCTTTTAAAAGTTTGCATGTGCCTAGAAAAATGGGGCCATACAAGGTAAATCACAACAATATTAGCAGCCAGACAAGAAGAGCCATCATGAGTCAGGGTTTTCTTTGCAGATCATCATCCTGAGGGTTGTTCTAAGTTATTCTTTAGAGGGGTGCATCTCACACTAGGAAATCACTTTGAAAGAGTACCTAGGAAAGAGTTCTGCTGCTTTTTTCTTGTTGGAATACTGGCATTTATGCAAATTGGACACTTTATTTCCCAGAAATCTGCATTTAATATTCCTGCTGCTTCTTAATTCACTTCTGAATGTAAAGGAATTCAATCCTGAATGGTATCTGAAGATGCCTGGTGTAGACCATGTGTCCTAGAACATTGCAAACCTTTGCAAGCACTTTAATGGTTTTCAAAGAATCAAATATAATAATCTGACTGGCTACCAGTGCTGGTCATTCCACAAAGTCAGCGTTTGGCTGAGAGCCACCAGAAAAGAGCAGCAAAAGGGCATTTTCATTAAATGGGTCTGTGTTCCAGAGAACATCTGTGACTATGTTTAAGTTGAAATATTTTATTTTCAATCTAAGAACAAAACCAACAAATGCTCTTGGAGAATTCCCCTTTCACACAGCTGTCTCTGATGCTGCTTCTGCTGCTGTTTGATTTGGAGTCTTATCCAGAGCTCAGCTGTAGATTGCAAATCAGAAGCAAAACACCATGAACACTGATCCAGGCAAATTTGGGTAAAGGAGTCATGACCTACTCCCTGGTGTCCTGTGCGTGGTTTTGATCAGTTATTAGCTAGGCACAGAGTGTTTCCCCCTGTGTAGTAATGCATCCCTGTGGCCAGGGTAATGATGGGTGAGAATAGACCTGCTGCCCTGCCAGCCCCAGCTGTTCTCCTTGCCACAGGGAAACCCAGGCACAAAGTGGCATTTTGAGGTTGGTGTTCAAGGGGAGGCGGGTGAACCATTACTAAAGAGATGTCTGCCTCTGCAGGAGCTATATGAGAGTATAGACTATGTGGTTGAAGGTCTGTAGGAGCTATATGAGAGTATAGGCTATGTGGTAGAAGGTTACATTTGTAAATGGGTTGGTTAGAAGGGGGCCTTGGATCGTGAGTACATGCCTGACAACTGTATTCTATGGGGCTCTTTGTTTACAGCCCAATCCTCTAAATATCTTGGTCCAGACACCACCAAAGGAAGAGCTAGATGAGCAGCACTGTGCAATTTGTTGGTGCTGTTTGCTTTTTTAATTAAATTCCTTCCAATAAAGCCTAATTCCTTTTGTTGTGATATAGTGTCATTTTGCTGGACATATCCACACAGATGATTTTCAGCTTGCTAATATGAGATGAGGAATTCCTGGCTGAAGTAAGTGTAAATTAAATTGTTCTAAGTGAAAGAAACCCATCCTTCAGCAGAAGTTCAGCACAGGACCTATTCACCTCTTTCTATTTATGGTAGCTGGTGGGGCTTTTTTAAAGCTTGTCATATATAGGTCAAAGAATAATTTATGAGAGTGAGAATATAATTTTCCCATGTAGAAATGCAAAGCAGTGGTGCTGCAGAGTTTTAACATCTTAGAAATACTGATTCAAAAGCTCACATTTCTGAATTTTAATATGAGGACCTTGCCCACTATGTGAAGCAAGGCCTCAGGTGGTGCATAGTGATATATGAACCATTTATTGATCTTCCGTAATGGGATGAATTTTGCCTATCAGAATTAGTGCAGAGCAGTCCAATTTTTCACTCAGTGTCTCATCTGTGCACCTAATTTTAATTTCATTATTACAAGCAGTTTGGAGTCTGACTTGGTTTGGTATTAACAACAAGTATTTGTACACTAGTCTTCCTAATTAAACTGAAATGTCAACTGTATGCCTGTATGCGATTTCATTTTCTAATTTAAAGTCCTGTTCTGCAGGAAATGCTTTAATTTCAATAACTCTCTTTGGGGAAATTTATTTCTTTTGTGACTTTCAAGTAAATTATTGTGTTTGAAATAAACAAGCCATGCAATAGAACTGTATTGCCTCAAATATACAAAATGGAAGTTGGAGTGTTGCAGAGGTGCAGACAAGGGATGCTTCATGGTGTAACTAAAGGGCAGCCCACCAGATGGGCTACTGCAGACTCCATAGCTCCACTGGCTGTGAGGCTGGGGATTTTAGGACTTTCTTTGATACTGAGTCCATAGATTTCTCTTTTGCAGACAACTTTAAAATACTGGAAGTTTTTTCTGGATTTAGATGGAATTTCAATGTCTCCGCGTGGCCCGATGAAATGCAATGACCTTTCAACACAAAGCTCTGATAGATGCATGCTTAACTGTTTTTCTGAATTAGGACTACGTAGGGAGATGCTGAGAGAGCTGTGACTGCTCAGCCTGGAGAAGAGAAGGTGGGGAGGAATTTTATCAATGTCTATGAATATTTGATGAAGGAGGTTAAATGGTGGACCTGGACTTTTCTCAGTAGTTCTCACTGAGAGGACAACAGGCAATGGACATTCACTCAAATATAGGGAATTTTGTTTAAATATGAGAAAAAAGGTTTTCCACTGTGAGAGTGGTCAAACACTGGCACAGGTTGCCCAGAGAGGTTATCTCCACCATTTGAGATATTAAAAAGCAAGCTGGACACAGCCCTGAGCAGTCTGCTTTCACTGACCCTGCTTTGAGAAAGGGAACGGACTAGGTGATCTCCAAAGGTGCCTACCTGCCTGCACCATTATGTGGTGCTGCGAAACTGGAGGGAGCTTAGTCTCTCCTCACCCATTCCCAGCTGGGCAGGCTGCAGGAAGGGAACTTTTGATCTGGAAGCTGATGTTCAGCCTTCATAGCCATTCCAGAATGATGCTGAGGATGCGAGGCTGTTTGCTTGCATGATGCCTTTGAAGTGGATCTAAGATCTAAGCATTAGGTCTTTTTTTTTCACTGGGGGATGTGTTGCAGTTCCCAATGGTCCAGCATGAAAACAGAAAAAATAGTTGAAATACTGGCCCCAGACAGGACAATGGAAAAATTCCCAGCAACTTTAATGGAGCCAAGAATTCACCAAAGACAAGGTATTTGTAACAGCAGTGCATTTGTTATATCTGAAGCTTGTTTACGGCCTTCTGTAGTTCTTTGATAAACAATCTTTACAGAGCATCTGAGTGTCTGCCTTGAAGCAGAGCCATTTGCAAGTGGTTACTGAGGACAGTATTTAAAAATAAACCAATATCATTCACAGTGGGACTATATTTACAGTGAGAAGAAACACACCAGACAGTCCAAAAATTGCAGACTTTTCCATCTTCACATGACTGTAGCACTTACATAAGCAGCTTCGGAAATCTGAAAGGCAACCCCAATATAATCCTGATAGTTGGATGTTAATATGACATCATAATAACAAATATAGTTAAAATAATAGCAATGAAAAGTTTATTCTTTAATTTCATAATCATCAGTATTGTGCCAAGTTCTGTACTAAGTGTTCCTGAGAAAAATGCTATAGGAAGTATTAATACATTGTCACTGGTGAGATTAGCTGCGTTTTTCAAACTGAAGGTTTAGAGATACAGGATTTACATATATATTGTAATTTCAGGTGCAGTGGTAATGCACATGTGCATTCAACACAAGAAGTTCAATTAAATGTAAATGCGTGTCTTAATTGGAAGCATCCTTTGGATTTCAGGGTCTTCAGGTCCTAAAAGTGAGATGCTCAATGCATGTTGAGAGCTGAAAATCTAATCAGCTTCAAGTCCTCCTGGAAACATGCAACCCAAGCATAATGCAAGCATACTCTATGCTGAAAATTCAGTATCAAGGCATTTACTAGATAATGATATAGAAAGGATCCTTATCTGCAGAGGCACAAAATTTGCTTTGTTTTAACTCTTTCAATTTTGTGACAGTTCATTACCAAAAATTTGTTGGGAAATATTTAGGAATAATAGGCTTTAGAATAAATAAATATAAAATGTAAGTATAAAAACTGCATTCCACTTTGAACTGTGCAAAAGGGAAGCTCAGACTCAGCGAAAGTTTTGCCACAAAGTTTGTTTCTTGCTGCAGCCCAATGAACCACCTATGGTGCTGCAGAACATCCGTGGTGTATGGTGAAATGCTGCTCTCTGTACCACGCCTGCCCTGACATCTCCTATAGCCTGGGCAGAGCAGGCAAGCCATTTCATCTCCCTCCTAGTCTTCTATGTCATTACAGGAACAGAAAGAGGCTGAATCACAAGCAAAATCAGGCCCTTTTTGTTCCACTTCCAGACATGTAATATTTGGACAGTTTTTAATTAACTCAGTTGTTTTGAACCATGTTCAGAGAATGAATTTGGTATTAGAAAATGTTGAGTATTTCCCTTTTAGACTGCCACATCTCCTCGAGATGTGTTCCGAACATTCCCTTTGTTGTTGGGAGTGGTGGGGAGATATAATCTGTTTGATTGACATTTTCTTGAGCAAGATATTGAACATCCATAACGTTTCTTTGCAGTTATTAAATTTAGCCATTTCCAAAGAACAAAGCAGCAGATTAAGCTCCTAGTTAATTTGTCTTCTCTTTAATAGCTTCTAAGATGTTTCTTCATTCCAAGTTTAAGAAAAACCCGCACAACCCGCCTGTGTTCTCTAGGTAATATCGGTAATATTGTTCCTCACAACAGTGACAGTGCCAGCAGTTGTTCCTTGGCTGTGTTCCCAGCAAGTATAATTTAACAGGTGAGAAATAAAGTATGTGAGTGAGATAACAGTGTACAACTCTAAATTTAGATGATATTGAGGGCTTTTTTGTAAATTGTAATGATTCTTTCTGGTTTTCCTCAGAAGGTATGGAGAGACTTAGTGTCATCTTTATTAAAAATGAAGAAGGTTCTGGACTTTGACTGAAAAAAGAGTTCTGACTTTTTACATGTTATTATAAATCAAAGAACACTTTTTCCTTTTCTTTTCCCCTTAGTTTGTTTCACAGCCTTCATATGAAAGAGAAGTCTTTTGGAGCTAGTGTTAAGAAGAGGCAGGGTATTACTGTAAATGATGCTCTAGATTGTACTTGATTAAATTCCCATTTTAGCTGGCTGAAGTGTGTTTTCTGCTCTGCAAGAAGTCTGGTGATGGGTAGTGAAGCCACTTAGCTTTCTGCCTTGACTCTTGGCTTGGACACATCCAAGAACATTAGGTCTTCCCAGTAGGTTCTGGAAAACCTTGCTACCTAAATGCCAGGGTGTTTTATTATTACTGGGTTTTTTTCCTCTCTCTTTGTGTTTTGATGAAATCTCTGGCTGTGTGCTGAGATTCTGTGTTACCTTGATTTTCTCTAGCCCTGGTAATAGTGTTTTAGAATAAAGGAACATCAGGTGAGATTTGGGCCTGTGGAAAAGCAGAGGGTCTCTCCTTGTGTTCTGATATATGGACAGCAGATATCTGCCTGGTAGGTTTCTACAAAGGAGCACGCTGAGGTTATGGTAACAGTAGGAAAGCTTGCTTGGATGGCTCTTACACGAAGTAACCCTGGAAGTTCAGATCATTTTCCATGAAGATGAAAAGTCCTTTCTACACACATTTTGAGCACATTTTGAGGCACAGCAGAAGGCTGTGCTGTATCTAATTGATATGGCTAAAGGCAAATGTAGACTTGCTGAATTTAGGATTCTGATCCCGAATTCCTAAAAACGCAACAGGAATACTTATCATCAGGGCAAAACTTGATGTTAAGCCACAAGGACTTAGAGTCCTATCTTGTAGATACTTTTTAGATCAATCCTATCTTGTAGATACTTTTGGAAGTCTTATCCATTGTATCTGTGACCAAGAGTAATTATGTAGCAACTGTGATTATCAGATATTTCCATAATATTAATACAGTCTATTCCTAAAAAGATAATGATCGCTGTTTTCCAAGACTGCAAGAATTAAACTCATCTTATACGTAAAATGCTAATTGTCATTGCTTTAGAGAGGAAGTAAAATCTCCAATATTTTGCATCAGCGTCCCAATTTTACTACAGTGAAAGATAGGATGCAGCTCTTTGTGAAGTGTATCTGCTCATTTCCAAAGGCCTTTGGTTGCATAACTAAGAAATAAAGTCTCTAAAGGATGTCTCCCTAAACTTCTTTTAATGTTTCTGCATTTTGTTAATCTATTTGGAAGTGAGAAAAGCCAAAAGTTATTACACTATAATGTGCTATATTGAGCTTCTTTGATTAAAGATATGTTACTGCTTTGAGCCTATTAAAAAAAAATTAAGCATCTCAACCTTGGAATTTGAATTGAAATATGTAATGATCCATGTATTCTCCGCTTTGAGTAGCCTGTCAATAGATATGGGTTTCAATATTATATTTTAATAACTCCCTTCCTTACCTTTTGTTAGTGTTTGTCATTTTGATGGTCTCCACAGATACCTTAAAACCTAAGCACCTTCTGCAAATGTTTTATTATGAGTATAATAATAAAACTCAAGCAACAGGAAGTCATAAAAATAATATTCATGTTTTCTTTCCATTTTAATGAAGTAAAGTTTCATATTTTTTCACCGCTATTTCTTTGCTTCAGGAGTGATCCCACTGGTTTCAGTAAGAATGTTTGGAGAACAGAAAACTATTCAGTGTCAATAAAATGACAGAATATAGCCTCAGAATGCAGTTATTTTTCAGTAATAAGTATTCCTATTGTAAATCTCTTTAAAAACAGGGAGAGAGAAAAAGGTACAGGGAAATAAACTTCCATTCATATTCATGGAGAAGCTAACGGTAGCAGAGAAGTTGATTACTAGACACTGTTTTCAGTACTAGCCATTTTTTACTTTAAAAAGGAAGAAACAGCTGTTGCAGTTTCACCTTCTAAACTCTTCTTTTGATGACTCCTGCCCATTCAATTTAGAATATCAATTACTATATATTATCCAATCCATCACAGTTACTGAATTCAAATGTGAGTAGAATTATATGACTTAACATTTCAAAAACCTTCACCTGTGCTTATAGTTCACTAGTGTTCTTTGTACACAACGACTTGTTATATGTCAGGCTGAGAAAGAGGCTAGATCAAAGCTAAACCAACCTGTGGATATCTTGACAATGCTGCTTTAATGCCTTCAACCCCAAAATGATCAGTTTTGGAGATTCTGTAGTTTCATGAAAGCAATGTAAGCAGAGAAAAGCTAAGGACCTGAAGCTTTGAAAATATATGGATAGATACCACTCTGGATTTTGACCATGATGCTGAATATCAGGGACAATGAATTGTACTCATGTCACACATTATTTTTGCCTGTGGCTTAGAGAACTGTGCTGCAAGCAGTGTGATCAGCCTTTGCACTGACTGCTGCAGCTTTCTATAGGTGGCTACGCTTTACCCACTGGCAGGACAATGGTCTGTTTCCTTGGAAGGGAGCAGAAGAAATCACTCTGCTTTTTGACACTTCACACTGTCACCTGGAAGGAAAGCAGAGTGTAACCACCTCCTGTCTGAAGCAGCAATAAGGATTGAAATCTGTTTTCTCTGAGAACTGGCCGTGGGAATATAGTGAGCTGGTATATTGACCTTGCTCCTTATCCTGCTGAATGATTTTGTTTTGTTACAAACTACTAAGTCTTACATCTACATAATTCTGTCGTTGTGTAGCTAGGGTTTGCACTGATCACACAGGTGCCATCTAACTGTAACATGCGTTAAACGACTCATCTATAACCTAAGGCTGGTTTCTAATCCACCAAGAGGGTTCATCTGGCTTGTGGCCTGCCACTGACTTCCTTGTGAAGGTCTTCCAAAAATAGGCAGATCTGTAATTTGGTGTATACCTATCCAAAGCTTTTGGGGAAGAAAATGAGTTATTTTACACACAGAGATCAGCTGCTCACTCTACATACTTGCCATCACATGGCAGGAAATTAGGCTAAGGTATACACCATGGCAGGGATTTTGGGCACTGCTGGCCATGCACCAGGTAGATGAGGTCTCCTCTATCTGTCATAATTCAAATAGTTAATGTCACAGCTCACTGCATATATGACCTGGGAAAATAAATATCCACAAAGCTTATCACAGAGAAAGCTAGGCTGTCAAAGGAAAGGTTCAACAGAACTTCACTTGAAATTGCAAAATCAGTATGACAAATGGCTCCAAGATAATGCAGCATAAGACACAGGGTGGTCTACCCATGAAATAAATATACTGTCTATTGACAGCAAGCAGGAGTGAGAAAAACAAACATTTAATACATAGAAGATTTATAATTCCTCCTTAGAAATCACTGGTAAATTGACTGGCCTATAGGAGAAAAATTAATGCTTTTCAGGAACTGAGTTTCAGAAAAGGTCCTGAGGCATGCTGATGGAAGTATCTGCATGGAAGTGTTCATTTAGAGCAGAACACAATATAAAGCTATTAACTCCAGACAGTTATTTGTGCAGAGGTTTGTTTTTCTAGTCTTGATATTGGAAGATGCCAGCTTATCTCTCATTCTTCACATCTCTGATTTGATGTTTTCCTGTCAATTTATGACATAACAAATGTAAGTAGCCATGGGGACCTGGGCTGCAGCTATCAGCCTTCTGCAGCTCTATATGTGAAATAGCCAAGCCTGCACTGGTGCTTGTCCAGGCAATGAACAGTGCAGCAATGGCAATAGCAATGGCAATAGTGCCCTTTCTCCTCAGCAGTGCAACCAAAGGCACTGCTGCAGGACTTCCTGCCCCACTGGAAAGTTAAAATGGAGCTGACAGGAGCTTGTAGGCTTGAAGAGCACATAGGTTTCATGTTGTTAAGCTTGCTGTGAGGGAAGAGGGGGGAATTTGCAGGAATATCTTTTAACAATCAGCTTTAAGGTATAAAGAAACATTAAAAACATAGTTTTATTGAAGCTCTCTAGTCTGACTTTCAGGATGGTGACCTTGATGGGATATCAGTCTGAGACAACACAAATACTGGGATGTAAGACCAGTAAAATCACTGCTATAACCAGGGAAGGAGTTGCTAAGGGACAGAGGACATAGAGTGGCTTCAGCCCACCTCTCTTACAAGGTGGATATTCTCTTTGTCATGGGCTGGAGAAGAAGCTGAAGGGCTGAACCTGGATCTGCTGTGGCTGCTGCAGTAGTGGTGACGCCTGTCTGTAGCTGCAAAGACTTTGTAAACATTTCAGACGTACCATTTCTATCAGCTTCACATTTTTCCTCTGTAATAGTAAACAAACCAAACGTTTCTGTGTATGGAGGCAGATCATCTGCAGTGAGGAAGGCCTTCTGCACCAGAAGTTACAGTTAAAAGCAGTTTCTTTGCATCAAGTGAGAATGTCTGAGCAGTGTGTCTGACATCTCTTGGGTAAATTTATAACGGCTTATTTCATCATCAGAGATATAAAAGACATGTAGAATAACCTGGTACTAAACATGGTTATAAAACAGACAGAAACCTAATCCAAGGGGCAGACAGCAATAACTCAAACCTAGATCTATCAGGGAGCTTGAGGGACAGACAAGTAGGCAGCAAATCTCAAGGACAACCCAATCATCCATCTCCTCTGGGTGTTTGTCTGGGTATATCAGCTGCTCCCTGTCCATATTTGCAAAATCTTCTGCCCAATCCCCTCCCACCGGCATCTCTTGCCTCACTGTGGGTAGACAGCACCCTGCAAGAGGGACCCTGTGTTTTTGCCCTGCTTCAGTCAGCTCCACAGATACCTTTCCTTAAACCACTGGTGGGTTTTTAGGTGCTGAACTGTGTGATGCACAGAGCAGGGCACCAAGCTCAGACTGGGAAGACTGAGCTTTCTTCCCCTCCCTGCAAGTGATCTTTCCACCCAGTGATCCCATTTCCATCATGCTTTTGTTTCTTCTTGTGTATTGAGAACTCAGTGTCTAAAAAATTCTTCTGAAAATATAGTGTAGGCCCATCCCAAAGTGCCCTTGGAGCTGTCTGGGGCCTTCAGGAGGTATGGGAACACCAGAAATAACTATTTTCCCATCTGCAACTGAAAGAAAAAAGCACAAGTGACAAATACTTTTGTTAAGGTGACTGATCTTCATGCTTGACAAAAAGCTGGCTGGTGAGGCAGAGTGCTCTCTTTGGGACAGCTACTATCTACTGTCAGTGAGCAGCATCAGCTGTCACCTATCTATCAAAAAGTAAGAAAAGGCATAAGAAAAACCATTTCAAGCTTTACACTTTTTGCACTGTTCTGGGGAAAGGACAGAAGTTATAAATGGGATGCTGTGGTCAAGCATATGATTGGGACGCAGTGAGAGATTTCTCTTTGGTAATATAGGTTTTAGGGCATGAGCTGCTGGTACCCAGGGGCCACATTGTCTTGGGTGCTCTGCTTCTTGCACTGGAAAGCCAGCATGAAGCTGGTGGCTGACTCCAGCCACAGATGATTTTCCATAGGCCTTAGGAATAGAACATATAACTGTGGGAAATGAGGAATGTCGCTGGGTAGCTCAGTTTCTTTTACTGGAAGTAATCATCAACTGGTGTACTCCTCAGCTTCAGTTTGGCCACTGTCCACAGACTTTGAAGGTGCTTATCAGGTTGCACTTTTCATACTTTCATATGCTTTATCTGACCTCTTCCACTACTGCAGCTGCTTTAACTCAAAATAACAGATAGAAAAGCACAGTTTCAGTATTTGGGCTTTTTTAAGTCCTCCCTTCTCAATTAATATGATAACCCATGGCAGATTTATTATTAATTTGTGAGAAGAATGCGTAAGAACTACACTTACTTTAGATACTCACGCAAAACCCTTATAGCTCATTTCATCCAGGCACCTTACAGACATCATTCTATGTCATGTCCACCCTTTTTTGTTTCTGTGACCTTCATGGGATGATTAAGCCAGGTTTTGAACGCCATCTCAAGGAATTCAAGTAGAAGATGTGAAGAGCTCTGAAGGTGCATCAATCAGAATCACTAGAAAGCTGATTTTCTTTTTAAGAGGTTTGGCCCATTGTGATTTATCTGAGGATTATTGTAGGGTGTTTGATTGTATGTGCCTGGCTTTGTTTTTTTTTCCCATAGTGACTATGGGTAAGTGGAATGCAATTAGGCATTGTAGAAACGCTTGGGTAATACTGTAGTCAGTAACAATGATGTATCTGAATACTTTACAGGTTGTTCTTCCAGTGTGTGTTTACTGACATTGCTGATTTAAGACTGCTATGAAGCTGGAAACTTTTTAAACATGATTAACTAGCAAACTATTCAGAGCAGAAAGTGTATTCTCTTCATCAGGACAAGGAAGGAAAACTTGGGAATCCAGAGTTGGTTTTGGTTGAATGTTATAAATATACAAATACTGAGACTTGGAAAAAGAAGGACAAAAAAAAGGAAATGATCCCCATGGCTCTGCCTCTGAAGGAGAAATCTTCCCTTAAATTTGCAATTGCCTCGTAACTGCAGGGTCAGCGTAAGAAACTGGTGACAAGTAGTGAAATGGATTGTTGATAATAACTATTAATAAATCTGATAGCTGCAATGATATCTAACTGCCCTTGGTATGTGTTTAATGGACTCTTATTGTGCACATACAATAGAAAAAATGTATCTTGTACAAGAAGTATCAAAACTATACATACAGTGTCAGTCCTCAAGCACAGCTCTGAAGTACAGGTTAGTGTGGGGAAAAAAAGCTTAAAGAACTTTGTTGGTGTTGAGTTGTTTTTTTGATTCTTTCAGTATTTAAGATTGGAAATTCACGTGTGAATCATAAGAGAAAGTTACCTAGTGTGGGTTAAAAAGCAAGCCTCAGAATTTACAGGGATAAGTCATGCCACAAACACTTCCCCACATGATTAAATCCTACTCTAAGTCCTTATAGGCCAGTGCCAGTGACACAGGAACTCCTCTGAAGGTAGCTGGAAATGTCCTGTCTTCATTTCATCACTCAAAACATTTGTGGGGTTTTGCAGCTAAAAATTGTTTGCTTTCTCAAGATACATTGTTGTACTTCTCAGAATGTGCTCTCTGTTTACTGGGAGCAAAGGGGGGAATGAGTGCTCAACGTGATGGGCAACATATGGGATGGAGTGAGACATTCGATGAATGTGGATGCAGTCAAAGCTGTTCTTTTGCTCAGAGTGAATGTTAATGATGTTTCCACGGTTCATGAATAAACTCACTCAGAACATGAAGTTCTCAGGGGGAAAAAAACAACCTCTCCTATTAAAGAAATATGCCCATGTTACTTGAATCAGAAGCCTGCAGTAGCAACAATTGCTGACAGTATATATAAAAATATATATAATCTTGTGCATATCTTCTGGTACAGTCAGTTCAAAAGCCTTAAGATATCAATGCAGAAGTATCTTAGTTCTGTATGCTGACAGTATGTGGTCCAAGACCACAGGATCAGGGCATCAGTCAACTCATATCTCTGGCTTTGTCAAGATCTGTTGACTTACCTGGATCCAGATCAGGGCTTTCCTGGCAGTGCTGTATGCCAATATTTTCTTCCTGTGGATAGAAGGGAAATGAGACATGCTCTGTAGTATTGTGCCAATATTCAGTCCAGCAGCAAAGCTGGAACATGCTTACCTTCCACATCTAACCTCTGCTTTCTCTTCTGACCACTTTGCCATTTTGGCTATAAAGGTCTCCCATAAAAGCGCCCTGGACCTGCTCAGCCCTTCTCTTCTTTTTGGATGTGGATATAATGTATGAACTCTTTTTTCCAGTCATCAACAAGAGGCTCTGTCACAAAAAATATGCCTGTGTGCTTATAGCCTGGGGAAAAATAGAATGGAATTTTGATTTTGGTGTGGAAACAGTGGCAATCTGGAGCTGGTGAAGCTTTTGGTATCGTGGAGCTTTGGTCAAAGGTTGGAGCAGTCAGATATTATTGTAACACAAGCAGACACCTAGAGACTACAATAATGGTTCTAACAATTATTATTATATGTGGCTAATGCTAAGAACTATCTTCGTCAAGTAAATAAATACAAGTCCTTTAAAGAAATAAAATTGATGAAGTCTTTCCATACATTTTGATATTGCTGCAAATGCCACCAAAACCAGTGATCACTGCCTTCATTGTGAACACCCCAGTGCAAGGGCAGCTCTGGGGAAGTCACAGGAGTGCAACTCCACACCAGCACCCTTTTCAGTTGTTTGAGAGTGGGATTAGAGATATTCAGATCTCACAAGGCTTCCTGGAGGTGAGCTTTGAGGACGCTTCTGAGTGATGCTTCATTTTTATGCCGACAGTGGACAAGGTTTCTGAACATTCTAAAATTCAATCCTTAATTGTGATGGAGGTTTAGATGTTTTTTATCCTTTCCTGATCATGCTGGTGGCAACACAACCCCACTGGCTTTGCCTATGCTTTAGTTCCCAACTGCAGTTGCACCCATGAGGCTCTGCAGGCAGCGTGCCACATGTGGATTTCTTGTCAAACACCAGAAGGCGGCAAGAGTAGTAAAGACATAACAGCTTGTTGTGATTATCTGTAGATGCTGGCTTTGGGGTTAAGTCTGTTGCCTACTTGTCTTTCAGGTGTGTTATTGGGCATTTCTGAGAACATTGCCCAAAGTCTGCCTTCACAGTGCACACTGAAGTCCTGTGGTCTAAGGCTCTGAAGTGCAAAATGTAAATCCTAAATCAAATCCCTGAGATTTCAATTGTGTCCACTGTGCTAAAAATATATTTCTACAAACTCTACTGCATATAAATTCCTTGTGATGGACACCAGCCATATTTTCTTCTTCTAAAAAGAAACAGTTTAAGTAAGGAAGTATCAAGTAATAATGAGCTTCCAGAGCTATAATTTACAAGAAAAGCATGCTTCATGATGAACAGGAGATAAAAGCTGCCTTGAACATCTCACAGACTAAATAGACAAATAATACATACAGAGACAGGCTCAATTATTCCAAAAAGGGCCAAAAAAAAAGCTTTTTATGGAGTGTCGCTTTGATTTTACTCAGTGTATTTTCACATTAACAAGCCATCCACATGTGTTCTTTGTCTCCTTATCTGGATTACAGAGTAAGGAAATCTTTCCTGAACAGGCTGCATCAATCCAGGCATTCCAGCTAAAATTCACAGTGTAAAGTCCTGCAGACTGCTGCAAATATTTCGTTTCTGGACATATCCTTTACCATTCCTGAAGCAAAGCATCAGATAGGAACAAGAATACTGCCTAGCATCTTAGTGATGTTTTCATTGGATGGAAAGAAAATATATGACCAATTCTTAGTTGAAGGAATTGCTTGCAATTATGTAGTTAAATTCTAATTTATTGCCAAAATTTATTTGCTGTTAGGTGACATTGACTCCGGTAACCAATGCCTCATTATTTTTTAAGGAACAATTTTATAGCTGAAAAGACCACGTATTACAGAGTCATTTATAAAGTTTAAATGTCTTAAGCTAACAATGTGTGATTGCACAGCCAAAAGTGAAAACATTATGGCTTGCTAGGAGAACTCATAACTCTAATACATGGTTATGAAATTGGGCTTACGACAATGAAAACACAGCTTATGTCAGCACACTTCCTCTAATGAGGCTGCAATTGTAATAGAAATCTCTGTGCTTCATCTTACCTAGGCGCTCAGATTATGCATGTTCCCTGATTGTTCTGATTTCATGCAGTCACACTATGAAGCTTTTGTATGAATATTTAATACAGTGATTTGCATTACATTGGTGCCTCATTGTGCGAGGGACTGAACAAACCACATACTGAGCGCCAGTCTCGCTGCAAAGAGTTTAAATTTTAAATTGACAAGAAGACAGAGAGAGTGGGAGAGGAAAGAAAAGTATAGAGAAAGAGGCGCACCTATGGTCTCCCTGCAAATATGCGGCAGAGACAGTACTTCTGAGCCCTGTGTCATATTCATTCCCTCTCTAGGAAGCTTATTCATGTCTTTGGGTTGGGAAAACAACATTAAGCACTCTTGATAATTTACATCTTTACTCATTAACTAGCTGGTGGCTCCTTCAAAGTGATTGTGTCTGTTCGTGTTGTAAAGGACATCTCATCACCAGTAAAAGCAGTACAAATATTTCATTCACAAAAGGAAGCCCACAAAGAGCCTATTTTAAAGCCACAGAATTATCATCTCTTCTCATGTTTTGTGAGCTTTTGTTCTTGATTCAACCTACTTTGTCTCCATTCTTGCCTTATCTTGTGCTCGACTACCACTACATTGTGACACTTGCAATTTCACAGCAAGGCTATGAAGCCACTGAAAAATTTAACACTTTTTATATATATGAGACCGATAATGACGCTGGTGGTTTCTATGCTGAAGTGATAATCTTTTCTTCACTCCTTTTTAATCAGCATCATTCATCTGTGTCATCGTGAGTGCTAAAACTACCTTCAAGAGCAAATTTATTTTGGGAACTAGGTACAGAAATTTGTAATTTGCTATTCCCAGCCTATATTTTATTAATGGCTTTGATGTTGCCAGTTATTACTTTAATAACCTTCCATTCAAGCAGTTAAAATGCAGATGATATATTTGTCTCATAATGGTTCTTCATCAATTAATTGGCAAGGCTGGAGATGTTCTAATCCAGATGATAGCCAAATGCTCTGCTGAACCGTGGTAGTGGAGCACAAATGCAAGTGAGAAGTACTTGTTTGTGACATGATATACATATGAAGAAAAGTAAATTGAAAGACATATTTTTGAAATTATGAAAAAACACATCAGGATTAAACTTCACAGTGATATGGTCATGGCAGCTTATGTACTATTTACTTTTTCCAGTGCATCCTAATGTTTATTGTGTGCAATCAGACTTAAGGCTTCACTGGCAGAACAGAACAGAGTAGAGCAGAGCAGAGCAGAACAACAGAGCAGAGCAGAATAGAACAGAACAGAACAGAACAGAGAAGAACAGAGCAGAACAGAGAAGAGCCGAACAGAGAAGCACCTAAAATGATCATCTAGTCCAAGTACATGACCAGCTCAGGGCTGACCAAAAGTTAAAGCATATTATTATGCTTTGAAATAATATTATTATACAATGGAACAGGCTTCCTAGAAAGGTGTTTGATGCCCTGTGCCTGTTGGTGTTTAAATGGCATTTGGATGATGTCCTTAACAACAAGTTTTTTGTGAGTATGAATGTATAGGTGTAGCTGTCTGTCTGTCAAGCTATACCTCTGCCCACTTGGAGATTTTAAGGCTGTCACTTTCTTAAAGGGCATGATCACCTAAAGTTTTGCATCAACAGTAAATGAGAGCTTAGTCCATATGCAACAGCATTCATGTGGGTAGATCTAATTCGTCCTAGTAGAACACAGTGATACAGATGCTTTGTATTACTGCCTATATATGTTGTTATCATATATATCTGCATTTACACCTGTATTTTCATGTTTTTCTGTATGAAAAGAAGTGCTCCAGGATGGTTTTTCAATGTCCAACCCAAGGCTGGAGACTATCTTTCATTAGGGGAGCCTAGTTGTGCTTACCTTTTATGCAACTGACACAAGGAACTTTCACGATCCAGCCGTGTGGTCTTAGCCTTGTAGCTTCTAGAAAGATGCTGTTTGCATCCTTTGGCCTGAATTTTCTAATTTCTTACTCATTTTCATAGCAACACACTTAAAATGCACAGGAAATGAAGTTGTGTTTCTTTGTAATAAAATCTTACCGGATATTCATTTCTAAGACATTACTTGCACATACACACAAAAGATCAATGTTTAAGATGAAAGAGCAATCATACATGTCGAGGTGGAAGAAGCACAGGAATTTTCATATTAAAGAATCTGTAAAAATGTGATATAAAAATGGAAGTAGTGTCCCATTCAAGGAGAAGGCGCCTAAATTGTGCCTCTATTCTTGCCTTTTATATATATTGTTATAACCACTACTGCATATCAGCTGCTGGAGGAAAAAAAATTAAAGAAAGAAAGAAAGTCCAACAACGACAGACATTTCCTAATCATCTTGCTTGAAGATAGATGCTAGCTGTGAGCCACTGGTGTGTGTGGAGAGAGATAATTAGAAGAAAAGCAGAGATTAAACAAGAAAATTTAATTTATGTGTGAAAAAGCAAATGCTCTAAGATAAATGTTTAATCCAGAATATTTAACCGTTTCATTGTTCAGCCTCAGTCCGCTAGCTGAAGTGAAACTGAATGAAAGGAAGCAGAAGCTCATGGGCTCTTTGTGCTTTTCTAGCTGGATCCACTTCTCTTTTGTTCCATATAAACTCAGACAGGTAAGACACATATTTCCCCCCTTTTCGATACCTACATCAGCCAAGGTCTCTTGATTGTAAGTATACAAATGCATGTATATTTATAAAGCTGCAGACTAACTACCCTTTGTGATATTTCAACACATTATAAATGCGCTGGGCAGCTAGCCATTTCTTTCCAGGAGAATTTTATTATCTTTAAGAGGAAAGGTGCTACTGAAGTCTCAGAGAGACTGAAAAGCTGAAGCTGCAGTGTGAAAATGATACTGTTTTCTGGATATCCACAGGCTGCAAGCAGACTCTTCAGTTGTGCTGCCATCACGCTGGTTGCTGTTCAAAGACTATCCGAGGAGTGGGGTGCTTCCCTTGCAGACATCTGCCAGACAGATGGACAATAGAGACAGGTAGGTCCTGACTGCTGAAGATATTATTGAGCAAGAGGGAGATAGATTTAGACTTTTAGTTACATAAATGATTCTTTCCTAAATCAGCTTCATTGCCAAAGATAGATTGAATTTAAAAAAGAGAAAAAAAACCCCAAAAGCTGAAAAGTGTCAAATTAATCCTGAGATATAGCCCTACAATACAGTTGCAGCACAGTACCTTGACATCTATGTATCTTACCATTTCTGTTACATGACTGGAGGCTGATTCTTAATCTGCTGTACCAAGGCTGCTTTACACACATCTGTAAAAATCTTGAATTATTCAGTAGTCAAAAACTGTACACGTATGACTCAAAAACACCGAGAGCATAAAAATACTTGCAAAAAATAGTGAGGTTCAGGATATTTAGGGCACATGTGGCTTTGCAGTTTTGGGACGTGAAGCTCATATAGCTCCTATATTGGTTCCTGTATTTTTCTTGACTGTGCTGCTTCTGTGTGGCATTATTGACCAGTCTGTGATTTACGGCAGTGTAATCAAGTTGAGAAGCCGGACCTTAGGAAGCTCAAAACACAAAGGGCTCTGACTAGCTCTGAATCTCAGCACATCTTGTAATTTACTGTTGTGGGGTTTTTTTAATATTTATTGGGAAAAGGAAGGCATTAATTAAAAACATAATTTTGGATCATAATAGGTGCGAATTTGAAGTCTGCCTGGAAGAAAAAGATCACAGTTCTCCTGTTTGGTCTTGCTAAACCTACTAACAAAGTAAAGAGGATTGAATACAGTGTTTTATTGTTTTTTCTTCTTTCTAATTTCATTAAAGAAACCTTTTCTAAAGGCCTTTTTAAGTATATGTCACTATAAAACACTGAAAACTGCAGGGGAAAACAATGTGATGAGAGTGCATTGAATTGCACTCTTTTTATCCTTTGCCAAGGGGAGGGTGACTGGTTCAGCTGTAGATGCTGCAAATAGAGGTCTGCTCTCAGTCAGAGGAATCTCACCAAAATGTCACTGAGATCTGAGGGCAGTTGCTTCTGGGCATGGTAAAAGCTTTAGGGATTTCCTGATGTCAGTGAATTAAAAACGGATTCAGGACTCAGCAGGGCTATGAGATGCAGTGATAGGGGGAGTGACAGGAGCGTATTGCTACACATGTTAACAATTAGCATCATTTGTGATTTCAGGTAGAATTAAAGGAAACTAGCAAGGGCTAGTAAAAATCAATAGCAATTCCAGGTTCAGTTTTGTGACAGGAGTTTTTCTAAAACTTGACATATTAAATCTTCTATTATAGCTGAAATTCGCTGCTAATGTACATGGATGAAGTATCAGTGAAGCTAAAGCGTGTGTACAGTCCATATCAAGCTGTTGTGAAATGTAGGAGGTGTCATACATAACTTTTAATAAGCTCAGTACAGCTTAGATAACAACAGACCAGAGTGTAAGGAACAATTAGCAGCAGCTCATCACACAGTAGATGACTATTTTGATCCAGGTTATCACTATAAACTTCTCACCATATTGACTCCATTTACTGCATATAGATCTCAGTTAATAATGGAAGCAAAGACACCATATTAGCCTTCAACAAGGAAAGCACCTATATTTCAGTTAGCAATATAAGTTTTCTGCATCTAACAACGTTCCATCTGCCTTCTGATAGGAAGCAAATCTGTGATACAGGTTTGGTCTTTTTTTGCCCTGCAAATCAGATATTTAAATCAAACACTGCTGGTGTTGTGCAGTGGAAGAGCTGTCTCTTAGGACATGTGCCTGCTTTTATTTAGCCCAACAAGGGTGTGTGCGTGTACGTATGGGGAAGGCAAAACTGCTTAGTTTATGCAGGTGCATTATGCAGGCTGTCCTGAACCATCTGCAGGTGGTACTTTATGTGATACTTGTCAGAAGCATCTATTTCTCTCCTGTCTTAGCACTGGGGTAAAATTACATGATGACTGACTTGTTGCACTTTCCTTTTTTCGTTTGTTAAATAATGTGGGTTTATATATGTTAAATAATGTGGGTAAGGGAATGCCCAGGTAGCACAGATGTATTGTCAGCAACTAAGCGTTCCCACACCAATACCTAGTGCTCCAAATCATGGAAGGAAAAAGAGGCTGCAGTGGACCATATGACAATGAAGAGGTCCAGAACCAAGTTTTGGAAGGAAAATGTGTTCTTTTAAAGTAAGGAATATGGCCCCTGCTGCTTTGCAGCACCATCACATCTCTGCTGCTCTGGTACTTTATGTGTCTAATGCAACAAGATCTAAATGCACTGTGCAATCTGTGAGCTACCAGCCTTGCTGCAGGGTGCAGGAGGGGAAGCATGCAGGATTGATCAGACCTGAAGGCATGTCTGTCTGGAGGGATGCAGACAGTTCTGTCTGCACCTTCCCCACATGTGCTTTGAGCCATCTGGACTCCATCCACCAATGATATCGAAGCCGCACCATTAGAGTTGATAAGCAGCATCTGAATCAGGTCGGGCTTGTGTCCAGCCAGCTTTGAGCCATGAATGACTGTCCACACCTCCCCACACATACTGAGCGCTTGTCTCAACTATCTTTGTACAGTGCAAGCTTTGGATTAGCCTTTAATAGCTAAAATTTAATTCCTGAGCCTTTAACATGGTATTTAGATGAGAAGAGCATCTCTTACACTCTTCTTCATGCCCATGCAATGGCCAAGGACATGCTGGGCTGTTCCTTTAGTGTGAAAGTAAGGTCACTGCTTAGATACCTTACCTGAGGGCCTCCATCTAGCCATTTAACATTTGGTAACACCAAATCAACGCTTTAAATATGTCCTGTTAGTATTATTCTTTGTTAAGCACCGACAATGGATTTGGCAGCCTATAAGGAACAGCAGAAGATGCTGTTATCTAGACCTGCCAAGGCGGAGAATGGGTCAATTGGCTACTTGTGTCACTGGGCTTGGTTCGTTGTGTTTCTCACAGCAGTTACTGTGATGTCAGGGGCAGTATATGTCTGAAGCACTGAGTCACAGAGCACTATAAGATGTTACCTGCGAAGGAATCAGTCACAGTCTTTTAGCTGAAACTTTATGGTGGTGGACTTGAGCATCTGCCCAAAGACTTTGAGGTTTGCTTTTCAAGAGGGCTGCCAGATCCAGTTGGAGGACCCAACTCCCAATTATTATGCATGGAAAGAACAGTACATCTGTCATCAAGATGTATTTGGGGATAAATATTAAAATTCACTTCTGGTCTGAAAGAATCGTATCTGTCTGGAGTGTGTTCCCTAGGGACGGCTGAATGGCTAAATGTCAGTGTGGTCAAAAGTTGGCCTGTTTCAGAAAGGGAGCATAAGGAGAAGGATATATTAGTTTTTATATATATGCATATTCACATAAATATGCACATTATGTGTGTGTATTCATGTATGTGTAAATATACATGTAAATGCGTATCTATACACACTGCAAGCAAAGTCAATGATTCTGTCAGTCCTGTATACTTTGAGTGAATGCAGGGTGAAAACATTTAAATATTTGAAATCTTTCTTCCAATTTATTTTTCCAAAACTCCTCTTCCTTCAACCAAACTACTGCGATGACAGAACCATCCATCTTATTTCATGAAAAGAGATATTTCTTCTAAAGAAACAATCAGATGCACCTTGGGCTCAGATATGGACCATGGATTGGTATAAAATATCCTAATTAACAGAGCTTCCATCTCTGCAACAATTTACAGTCAAGCTACTGCCTTTTATTATTATGTTATTTGATTTTATTTTGAGAAGCAGTACCTTTTAAATCTGTCTTCCCCCCCCTTTTGTATTCTTGCCATTGGTGAAACATATTTTTTAAAGCTTTTACTGGATTAAGCTATGTAAGCATCACAAAAATGAATCTACCAACTTCATCATACTGAGATATGATCTTTTTCTGCTCAAAAAAAATCTTAAAATAATTAGGTCAAAGTTTTCATTGTTGGTATTTGTGCAACAGTAATTCATGGCTGATAATTTAATTGAATTTTCATATGTATGAAGCAGATGTTATAGGTTCTCTGCTACATCACTATGACAGTGTTAGTCATGCAGATTTATAATAAAGCAAACCCTTATTGTTCCTTCCCACATTTATCTACATTTTGTGCTACAGCTGATTTTGCAATTGTCTCATTTAATTATGAACATTGACATCATTTACAGGATTTATGCATCTAATTAAGAGGGCTGTAGTAGAGAAGTTTTAGAAATAAAGCCAAGAGACTAATATATGCTTGCTAGTGGTTACATGGGTTTCTATTTTTTCTCTTAAGCAAGGAGTGAGGAAAAAAATGCCTTTGTTTCCTGATATCAGAAAGAGTCTTAAGATAAAACATTTTCAGCCTTCTCAGTCATATTATATATGAAGGAATATTTTAAAATGTTTCATTGATTGTTAATAGCAAAGACTATGTAAAAGAATCAGAGCAGAATACAAAAGCAGGAGAGGTAGTGAGAGCTGAGTAGCCATGGTTATAGGCAGTCTATTAACCAAGAAGATTTTATAACTGGTAAACCCTTTATTAAAGTGTATATTTATTCATTGAACGAGCCTTTATAAGCTATATGTGTGTGACATTAATACAAAGTGTGAACTTTTTTGTTTTCCAGGCAAAGGTAAAATGAAAGAAATGCATTGATTAATGATCCTCTAAACTAGTGGAATAGCCCAGCAAGGTCAGGAATGAGAAAAAATCCAGTTCATTAGTCAGAAAGTTTTCCTCCTCATGGTTTTATTGCTCGAGCTTACTTATTTATTGGTCAAGACAAGGGAAATGAACAGGAAAAAGATCAGCTGGGGTTATAGTCCATCTCTGTAAGAGGCAGATATGGCTTCCTCCCCTTCAGGAGTTTCCATTTCTGCTCACCTCCCAACTATCAAGTGTTGGTATGGTCACAATTCACTGGAAAACACAAGTAATATTAATGTAGTCTGACCTCCATCATAGACTGGACAGTAACTGTGTTCATTTCCATAAATCTGTTTAAGCATGATGTCTCTCCAGTTTTAAAACCTTCAGGTGATGAGAGAGCCTACAATGTCCATAGATGCTTTGTCTGATCATTTATTCAGGACCAGGCCCATCACCCTTTCTTGTGCCCTTTCTTGTTAAAGATGACAGTGGGGTAATTGGAGTGCCACTGATAGAGGTGTAAATGTTCAAAGCAACTTGTGTGTGATAAGTATTGTCTATCATCTCATGGATATATATCATATCTTAATAAGTCTTAAGGGGGTAGTGGACATTCATAAGAATTTGAACCTGGAATAACCTGAAGCTGATGAGAAGTGATGCTTGATGAATCATGAAACAACAGAATTCAGATGGACATCAGTCATCTGCCCCATCCCTCTTCCTCAACTGTTATCCCTCTTTATCTATACTAACCTTCTTCTTCTCCCTCCTCTGTCAAAGAATTCAGCAGTCTCTCATCTGTTTGCATGAGTAATAGCTGGGAAATTCTGTAAGTTTAAAATAATTCCCTCTTGTATTGATTTAATCTTATATTTTTTTGTGTCCATTACCAGAAAACATGAAAAACTATTTATTGCTTTCCTTTACATATTTGAAGGCTCTTATGCCTCCTTTCAATCTTCTGTAATTAAATCAGAACTATTTTCTTTCAGTAGGGAATGGAGTGGGGTGCTCAATACCCTCATATTGAATATTTATGAGCAGTTCATTTTAATTTAGTAGCCGTCATCTGTCTCCCCCAAGTTTTCAGTGTAATTGTAATGAACAGTATTTCTTTCCATTCTGATCTTTTCATGTTTTTTGTTTTGTTTTATTTTATTAAAGTCACAGCTCCAGGACTCTTGGGATTATTTGGATCTTTTAACATAGAAGAACTTTTCAGAGAGAAGGATAGCACAGAAGTGGCAGGGAGGGGGAGAAGTTTGTTCAGGCCCATCATGCACATTCTTCTTCTCCTTTCACATTCATATATAAAGGAACAGGTCGTCAAAAGATCTTATTCTTCTTACTCTAGGAATTCACATGAAAGCGCATTTGCTAACTGACTGATCACACAACAGATGTGAAAGCTTCCCAGCACCTATGGTCAAGTCTTTCCTGTCAACAAACTATGGTGGTTTTGAGAAACTCATCACCTCCAGGAGAACTATGGTATTTTTCTCAGAACGGAGGAAAATCTGATGGCTAGAGTTTGGTATCCTTCATCTGAGTGCTTTCAATTTGAATAAAAAATAAATTGAGAGGTACTAGCTTTCATTGCTCATAATATTGTCACTCTTATCAGCAAGCTGAACTGACAATATGTTGAAAAACTGAAGCTGGGTGGCCATTACGTGTAATCCTCCAGCAGTTATTTTTGTCCTGTTGTTTCTCATCCTCATGAAACTGTCCTTGCAAATACCCTATGGTTTATCCACTGCCACTGAGGACATATTTCTGGTGAAGTTCTTTTGTAATGACACAGAAAGCAGATCAGGATAGCTGTAAAGTGAAATATGGATCAGGTTGTGTGAGACCCAGAAGGTGACTTTACAAGAGTGCTATCAAAAGAGAGGTGTGACTAGAATTAAGCAGAAGACAGCTGTGGCAACAAGGTGCCAAATGACAGGATGGAGTCGTCTGTCTCAAAAATATCTTAATGTCTGCCACTTAAGCATACACCAGTGCTTGAAGAGGTAATTTATTAGAAAGAATATTGCTTTTCTTGTTTGTATTCCTCCATGCATTAAAGAAAAAGTCATGTTTCATTTTAATGTGCTGAATATGTTTTTCTTCTGTCCACAATCCACAGTTAAGTGATTTAATTTTCATGTCTGGCTTCTGTTTCTTCCACAGAGCCAGAAATGTTGCATCTGTAATGATCTGATGCAAAATCTTTCAGAATTCAGTGGAAAGTCTTCTGCTGACATTAATGGACATTAAATAAAACTTTAAATCAAAGTTTTAAGTAAAGAACTGAGTTGGTAGCCACTGTATTTCTACAAATTAGCTTATTGATAACATCGGGCTATATTTTTAAGTACTGAAGATTCACTTTACCATGTAAATCAGCTAATTGTTCTTCTATCTGCAATATCTGAAAATGAGCATATTCTTTCCTGAAAACATGGACTTTTTTTTTTATTAATGTGGTTTTATTGTGTTAAACCAAAAGGAAAATTTAATCCTTCTACTGCTGTAAGCTATTCATATTGTTACGATATGAGTATCTTGTCTACCTTGAATATTCTTGAGGAGGATAGTGACAGTACGGAATGAAATCATCTGAACTCAGGAGGAAATTAAGGAGGTACTTGCAATCAAAAAAAGGAAAAAAGAAAATAAAGAGCTACAAATAGAAATACTTGCAATGAAGGAAGCAAGAATTAATGCAGGAAGTATCTAGAAGTATAGAAGAAAGAATTTATTGGTCCTCAGCTAAGGGCCCATGTCCAAAGAAAAGATGAGAGAAGAGGTTAGGTGGGATGCGGGGGCTTTGCTTTTTGTGGAATCTAACAATTACCGATGTGAGGGATGCACAAAGTGGGCTTCCTGAGCACTCTATTGTGCTCTGGTTTTGGAAGTGTGTGAATTTCCAGCAACAGAAGTTTTTGCATTCCCTTTCTCTGCCTTCTGCAAATGTGTGTGAACCTGAGGGCTTCCATTCATTTTAGGTTTTGCCTTGTCTTTCTGCAAAGGGAATAAAGAGATGCTTGAAATATACCTCAAAGATGTTGCTTAGATAGAGAAGCTGAGAATAGGTACCCCTGATGCATATCAGATTCTAGTCTGTGCTAGTGCTGCTGTGTAGCAGTGATAACAAGAAAGCAGTTCGCAGCTTTTTGAGTTTCCCTCCTCCCATTTATATTTATATACAATGCATTTTCTCATATTTATATTTTTCCCATATTTAGAAAAATGACATTCATACCTGTAATTACCACTTATTGTTTGCACCTTGGAATAGAGGCACAAACATATGAGGACATAGATTACATTGTGATTATTTTTCAAGGGTCTAATGAAACCCTTGAAAACTTTTATACCATCCACAAAATGCTTAAACTGCATACAACAGACAAAGGAATATTTCAGCATATACGCAGTGGTATCTCATGCAAAGCACTAAATAGTTACTTTGTGCTTGATTGCTACCTTGTCTGATAAACAGTTTTTCCTCCTCAAACAGACCCCAATATCCTGCTACCTTTCCAGCCTTTCGCCATCAAAAGCAGATAGACAAGGTAAAAACTAAACCATCAGAGCAAGCAAACCAGCCCCTTAGAAACAGAGTGTCAGAATTTGTTAATTGGACATGAGGCTGCTCACGATGCCCGGTGTCCTTCTGCAGTGTTCAGGTCACTCACCTCAAACCTCTAAAAGCTAATGCAGGTGAGGAGCACATCCATAATTCTGCCATCTCTAAGTGATATACTGTGCCTTTACCACACACATGCGCTCCCTGTCTGTGAGATGAATTTAGCGGGGAATGCCTGCTGTAAAATACTTCCCATGCTCTGAAAAAGCAACAATCTGCTGTTTATGGTTCTTCCATTTTCCTCTGCAATCCCCTCACCCTTCATGCACACTGCCATCTAATGTCCCTCTTTCATTTTCCCAGGATAAACCCCACAGATTTCACTCATCTCACATTTAACAGATTATAATCCCCAAGGCAAAAAGAGAAATTATGTTAATCTTCTGGAACAGCCTATTCAGCATGCTGATGAAATGAGATACCACAGCCCCTGCTGAGGTGAATTTGCAGCTCTTCCTTTCTCCACATACGCAGAAGATACCTGAAGCACTTCACATCACAGTCACAGCTCTCCTGATTGCTCCATATTATCTTCAGCCCTTCAGGACACTTACAGCTAATAAACCGGGCACAGCTAAACTACCAGAAGGTGCTTCCTCCTTTCTATCACTTTACTCAGGGTCAGCAGAATTAAAGTTGCTTGGGTAAATAGTATATGTGTTTGGCTTATCTCTGTTATTTCCAGGGTTTCAAAGGTCTAAGATTAGGTGCTCAGTTGCAGAAAATACTGTTGGTAGCTGCAAATAGCTCTGGGCTTTTGGGAAGTATTGTATGCCCTGATGACTCCGAGTATTTTCACAAGAAAAAAGAAACTCCTCCATAAGTACTGAACTAATACGCCAGGCACTCCAACAGCAGGAAGTGAAGGTGTTTTCCTTCCCTGTCTGAACTACAGCTGAAATCTGTATGAGGAGCAATATGATTCTTGTGTAACGTTATTGTCTTGCAGATATATGGAAAGAGGAAAATTATGTTCAAGCTCTTGTCCTTCAAGCAGTAGTCCCAGGCACCATGTTCTCACTTTGTAGGCTCTGAAAGTCACTTATACAAAATACTGAATCTTTCTTTCAACAGCTTAGCACATCCTGGTTTCCCTTTTACTTTAGTGGATATTAAGGAGCCCAATCAACTCCCAGCCTGCAGCAGCACTGGCCACTGGTGAGATTTCTGCATCAGAGAGGAGCATTGCTTTTTGTAGTGCTACATCCTGCTCCCGCACAAAGTTGCTTCATGTCAATGCTCGTGGCCCGAGCATGCAGCTTCCTCCTTTGCCTTTAGGGAAAGCACAGGGGAAAATGTTTGCTAGAAGGGTTGCAATCACAACTATCCCTTTAAAGAAGTAGGACATAATCTGTCCTTAATTAGTTTAACGGGTAACTTTCTTTCACATGAGCTAACAAAGCATTTCAGGCCTGTTTTCTTAAAGCACATGGAAATCCCACAAAGCTTGGATAAAATGAAGCACCCATTTCTGCAAACCTTCTCTTTTAGCAAAGAGTTGTTTTTGATTAAGAGATGTTTTTAACTCATTATCAAAGAGTCCTTAATAGAGCTGTACTGAACAGCATTCGGGAGCTGAGTGTATTTTGTACATGATCTTCAAATCCAGACTTTATCTGAACTGATCTCCCCTTTCACTCAAGGCATATTTAAAGGCAGAAAGATGGGCCAACTCATATTTTCTGTGCGCACCTCAGCACATTTTCTACAGAAATCACTATACTGCTTAAACTTACCTTCCTCTCTCTCTTCTGACCTGCATCTGGAAATGGAGTTGAGCTTTTCAGACAAAATAAGGATATCAAACTACCTGACTTCCAGGAAGTCCCGCACCGCTATATTCCCATATATCACTGCTGTGATGGCTGCCTGAAGCCATACAATATGACCTAATACTTCATTTAATAGAAATTTTCCTATGGATTTAGCTGGCGCAGGAATTTTTTGTGGGGAAATGAATTATGCCAACATAAGCAGAGTCCTGTCAGTAATATTCATTTAGTCCATATGAAGCAAAGCCATAAAGACCTCAATTTCTAACAGTAGCCACCAAAACTCTGGCTTTCGCTGTAGCTCTGCTGGATCACTTTTCCAGTCCTTTTGTCTGATCTTTCATATTCATGTCCTGTGTGCTTGCAAAACACTGTTGCAGTTAATTTTGTGCGAGTGATAATTCCCATGGTTCCCATCTCACCCCTACACTTCTGCAATTACTCTTGCTCCTTCACTACAGAGAGTTAGTCCCACATTTTTATATTGTTTTTGAAACATTTTGCGCACAGAACTCTGCTTATGTCTACAGATTTAAGAGCTGTTCCAGCTTGCTGCGCTTGTCCTGCCCTTGATTTACTATTTGAAATAATAAATGAAGAACATTTATGTTGCACTTTGCCTATGGAGGCTCCGCGGTGCAGAACAAAGAAGACAGGTAACACTATCCCTGTTTTACAAGTGGTAAAACATGACATAACGGCGGTTCCAGCCATTTCAGGCAGTCCTAAAATGAGGGAAGGAATTCGCTGGAGTTATACCAGCATTAGTCCTGAGCAAAGCAGTGTGGAATTGAGTATTTATAAAACACCAGCCCTATGATATCTCCTTTCACAGGAGATGAAGAACAGCAGTGTTGAGATGGAGGGAGACAAAGTGCCAAAACAAGCACCTACCACCAGGTACCGGTATAAATTGAGAGACAAGTGGCTGGACAGCAGCCGTTCAGACAGAGATCTGGGGGTGCTGGCAAGAGGGCAAACCACATCTTGGGGTGCATCAAGCACAGTATAACCAGCCAGTTAAAAGAGGTAGTTATTCTGCTGTATTCAGACAGGTGTTTCACATACCTTTATCCTGCCCCTTGACACCCCTGGTGTGTATATTGAGACCTTAAGATGGCCTAAAGCAGTGTAGCTCTATGAAAAACAGAAGAATGACACCACTTAGAGCCAGCTGACTGCCTCAATCATAAACATCCCTCCTGTGAAGAGACAGAGTCAAGCTTGCTTTTTAAGATGCAGATGGGATATTGACTGAAGAAGAGATGAAGACCACCAGGATAGTTTTGTTTCCAATATAAGCATCAGTCTTCATTATAGATTAAAAGCAGTGTGTCCATGCAATTGCTCCATTCCTCATCATTTGTTTTAATAGCTGCTGACTCATTGTTTTGCCCCCAGTCACTTTGCTGCGACAATAATGATTAATAAGGGTAATGCAGAAAGATATGTTTATGGAGAAAGTAGGATTTATTATCTGGGTAATGAATGTATAACTTACCTTTTAAAGTCAGCAGTCTAAAATTAAATTAAAACTTAGAAAATATCGTCTCATCTGTAAGACATGCTGTGCTTTTAAGTGACAGGACACTGTAACCTAGTCATGTTGACGAACCACTATATAGCTCACACTAAATAATTAGATAGGATACCATAACAAAAATGTGCATGGATTTCATTTTGCTAAATCGCAGGCTGTTTTCAAGACTAAAGAATATCAGTAGCAAATGGCCATTCTGCAATTCCATGTGTAGTTCCTGTAGGAACCACATTCAACTTGGTAATGAGGCATAAACAGAGGACTTTCAAAGAGATTAATAACAGCGATGGACTGGAATCCCAAAATCTTTTTCACGTTTTAGATACCACTTGATGTAGCAAAGAATAGCCACAACCTGCTCCGTATTTCAAGAAACAGATGCGAAACATGAATTGCAAAGGCCTTGCTCAATTTTGTGGCAGAATTCATTATCTCGCTGGCTGAGACTTTATAGGCATTACCTTTTGTAGCTAAGATTCAAATAATATACTCCCTGTGCCACACAAGGCTAAATTTTCAGCCACAGCCAACCAGTGTTTGGTGTGCTAGTACAAACACACCAGCTTTGTGTTTTGTTTGCAAATGGATGTTTGCATTTTCCAGAGGGATTATGGGAATAATGCATCCAATATTAAAGACTGTCACATAGACCTTGGTCAAAATATCCAAATCTAACATCAGACTTCTAGAACTCTACATAAATAAAATAAGATTCATTTTAAGGAACACTAGAAATGTGTAACTGCCATTGACATTATCAGGAATTTGGGGTACTCCACAGCTTGGAGAATGAAGCCAGTTTAATTTAGCTGCCTAGATATTAATTTAGGACCTGAATGTATATGTTTGGTCTATGGCTACCACACCGAGTTAAACATGCTGGGCAGGGCTCCTGGATGTGGAGGCCAGTTGCTTTGGAGTAGCTCACGTCCACTCTAGTTAGCTGCCCGAGCCACAAAAAGCGGGTGAGTAAATGCCAACTATCTATTGGGAATGATCCCTAAGCAGTTTAATATCCAGGACATACCTGGGATTTCAATAAAAAAGGAGGTATGAAAAGCCTATGCACATACTGGGAAATAGTCTAATAGCTTTTTAAGCAAAGATGACTTTGATCCGGGAACATTCCTGGACACACTTGGATTTATTAATATAGGTGCAGTGTTTTTTGTTTCAAAATTTTGCATGGAGATTTTAGGCGAGTCAGGTTTGAGGTAATGCATTGGGGTAATCGTGGTTTTTACTCTGTTGAGAAAGTTAGCTTTCAGAAAGAGAACTTTCAGAAACTTAAGTTTATCTGGGTACTTTAGGGTCCTCAGCTACCCATCAGTCTAAGCATCTACCATCTCTGCGGAGGTTTTTGCTTCACTCCATGAAATACACAATAGGAAGCGCTTGTTTAGGAATGAATGGTAAATAAATGGTTTAGGAAAAAATGGTGAACAGGCTGCAGATGAGCACAGAAGCTGTACAGAGCAACAAGCATAAGGATTTATGCTGAATATACTATCAGTGATATTTCACACCCTATCCAAGCAACTGACAAGCATCTCACTCCCTTGTCTCCTCCCCCTTTTCAAACACAAACTGGGGCTTCTGATGTGTGATGAGGGCCCCTGCTGTTTTGTAGTTTCACACCTCGCCGAGTGCCTCACTGTCACTTGTGGGCTGGCAACAAAAGCAGGGCCTTTGCAGGGAGAGCTGCTGGCTCCAGCTCAGCAGAGCTCCCAAGGTAGTGATGCAGGGGTGGTTTCTCTCCCAGGGGTGTGATGGAGCTGCAAAGGAATGACTTTAAAAGGCTATTCCTTCTTTTTCTCTTTCTTTTTTAATTTCCCCTTCAGGTTCAAACTAGGGAATCATTGCAAATCTTAGGCAAAGTGGTTAAACTGATGCTCAGGAGCATTCATTTGGAAAGCCCAGGTTTTCTATTCTGAAGTCAAATCTCACGACATAACATCTACTCATCTTGTACAAGATGAGGGAAATGCAAGTCAATATTGCACTCCTTCCCTACTCCTGCTCTCCTGCAGCATAGTCCTAGAGATGCAGTAGGAAAACAATCCTCTCTGTAGCTCATTTTGTCTCAGTCACAAAGCAACAATGCGATTCACACAACAAAGTTTGCATAAGAACAGCTGGTAGATTTGAATTCCTCAAATTGAATTTCTCTCTTCCTTTGCTCCTTTCTTTAATGATATAGGAATTTTCAGCAGCTCATTATCAAGTCAGAAACATGCCCATGATACTGGAGAACTGTTCATCACCTGTTCAGCCAATGGCCAGACAAGTTACTAGCTACCCCATCAGAGAAAGAGCAAAATATCCCAGTGCTCCACAATGCTCCAAAGAGGGCCCATACCCACAATGCTCTGAAGAGGGCATGCACACTTATCTAAAGTGGATCAAGAAAACACATGCGTCTATACTGCATGTTCTCTTGAATTTACGAACACTTTAACTGCACAATAGCTTGTATTCACAAGATGCAACTGAATGGAAATCTGACTTTAGATTTATTGAAAACACCTCTAATGAGAAATTAAAGCTACAGAATGTTTTTATCAGAAAGGATTCTGAACACTTTGCTTGGACTGAGAAACAGAATCTCTGAATGCCCTTTTGTGCTCAGAGTCAATGAATGTTACTGGCTTCTTTAAGGAACGTCTTTAGCTGGCTATTAAGTGAGATTGGAACCAATCAGACAATCTCTCACTGATGATTTCTGGAATAAAGCATGAAAAGAACTAGAGAATTTGATCCCACTTTTCCTCTTCTGGTCCTTTCATTCTGTTTAGTTCTGCTCCCCTTTTCTTGTAACTGACTAAAGAGCATTCGAATATCAATAAAGGGAAGGAAGGTGGGATGTGTTTTGAAAGTCTTGGCCAAAAAGTAAAGTTCATTAATTTTCTTTGCAAAAACAGCTGAAGACCTCAGAGGCAAATATCTTTGCATGTTTTTTGAAATGCAGCTCCTTGGGAAAAAACAGAAATTACATTTTCTTGGGCATGGCCAGCTAAAGAGAGAGGATTATCAGAGGAGCACTTCAACACACAGTTTCCATGGACTCCAATATGTCTATTCAGTTTTCTAAAAATCTTTCTTTGCCAGAAAAGGAAAAAATATTTCTCAGTCTTTCCAAATATGAACCAAGTAAAAAACCTGTTAGGAACATGCAGATTTACTTTGTTCCTCTCAGAGAGGAATTTCTGAAGCGGCAACCCATGAGTGCATCAGAAGTGCTACAAAATCCACCTCACCAAGGGTTAAGAGGCCAGGCGCCTAAGAACACGCTGTGCAGACTAAGCCAGAATTTGGATCTGTGGGGCTTGCCACAAGCTCCAGCAGGACTGAAATTTAGCTGGCCTCTAAAATGTTCAGGAGTGTTAGTGAAAAGCCTGCGAATTCTGAACTGCAGATTTTTCCTGCCTTTATAACACTCAGAAGGTATTTCTTCAGGCTAAACAGATGACTTACAGACCTCTTAGAAGTACCATAAAAAGGAATATTGGGAAATAATACACTCTATACCATGTGGGCATTGTGTAACACATTGCATAATATTCCTATGCAAGGTACACCTCCTTTGTTGTGTGAAATATTCACGAGGTTTTTCAGAGAGATGTAATTTTTGTACTGTGGCATCAGCTGTGTAATCAATGTTTTATTGGCCAACAAGATCGAATTGCAGCTTGTTCAATATTATTATGTGATTGAGGTTAGAAATCCTTCCCCTAACCCCAAAATAAATTATTAGGTAACTTCTAATTAACATTCTGGTGATAATTCATTTCCACTGGATAACTGATATTCACAGACAGATTATTTCTATAGCTGTGGAGGTTGGGACAGTGGCAATGCACATATGTTTAATTCCTTATCTTCATGCTGATCAGCAATGTTTGTATGCTAAACGTAGGTGGAATAAAGCTTGGAATGGTGTAGATCTGGCAGCAGTGACAAATCATGTACAGTTTCCACTTGCTTTCATCAAGATCTGGGAAAAACCTGCAAAACCATTGAATCACTTCATATCAGTTTTGAATGTATACTCTGAATAAATCTGTGCCTGAGCTAGTCATCATCAGCTCCCTTAAGTCAATGGAAAGAATTAGGCATTTAAGGGAATAAATTAAATGTCTCATTTTAGGTGTCCTATTTTAAATGTATAGTTTATTGTAAAATAACCCATTTTATTTCAATGTGTATTTCACTCAAAAAATTATAAGGGGAAGATAGGAATCTGCCTTGTATGTTGAACTCTACCCTAAAATCTTTTAGTTAGGTGAAATCCAGCTTAATGAAAAGGGCAAGACTAATACAAAACAGCTCTTAATAGATGTATGGAATATTGTCAAGGAGTTAACAAATCATCTTGCAATAAAGGCCAAGAAGTAAAGCACTGGTTTTCCAGTGAAAATGACTACTACATGCTTCTGTCCTGCTTTATTGAGAGATTTTGTCACAAAAATGGTAGGAGAAAACAGAAAGAAATGAAAAGTATATAGCTGAAATAATTTCTACAACGTTATGCTTAATGCAATGTCAGATTGAAAAGTTTTATCCCCCAGATAGTGCAGTTATAGAAAACTCTGCAAGTTGCTGTGCACAAAAATAATCAGATTGAGCACTCACTGCAAATTCTTTCAGTGTGAAATAATTCACAAACCTTAAGGTTGTAAAACATCTTGTAACATGTTGATACGACACGTTACAAGATGAAGCAAGTTGGCAGGTATACATTAAGACAAGCATTATATAGTATGAAAATTCTTCACTGTTTTCAATAGAACTTAAGCTTATCACTCATCATCCGGGCTCCTAGCACTGATAATTTGTACCATTTTGGCATACAAACAAGAATGATTGAATCATTGTGGCATAAAAAGTCATTGCCCAGCAGTTGGGTGGTAATAGCCGACTCTTCACACTTTTCTCCACCATTGTGGAAACACATTTTGCTTCATGTAATATATTCTGTTTCATTACTGGAATAAGCCAGGAGGCACTACTGGCCAGCTGTGGAAGCTCAGCTGCATGGTGGCAATTTGTTCACCTCTCATAACTCAGTCTTGTTAGATCCCACATCCACACCTGCTGTGCTACAGGCCCCAAACCCAGTTCTTCTAATGTGGTACACTGGGTTCTAAAGTGTAGAAAAATGCTGACAATTATTCCTTTGTGCATTGGTCAAACATGATTTTTAATTATAGTTTAACCAACACGGACATTTCAATGACAACAGACATAAACAAATATATCCTTCCATCAGTTTAATCATCTGTCCAGTTCTTTGCAAGATTTGGTTTGGAAATGGTGATCTCTTTTAGGAAAACTTTAATGAGAATTAAGCCATAGAAAAAGTTTTAAAAGCCAGTTATGTTAAATGGTGATGAAGTCCATATGTAATCTTTCTTCAGAAGCATAGGTACAGACGCAAGAAGGATCAAAAAGCTCTTTTTTCCTATTATTACCCCCAGGAGAAGATATCAATATTGGCAATCAGGCTGTCCATACATTTTCACAAAATTGGGTGAAATTCATGCCTTGAAATAACCTCAAACCATAGACGTTATCTCCAATCTGTTTTCTTTTGCCTCTTCTGTTTCTATAAGCATCTTCTCTTTGGAAGGCTCAAGGACACTAGAGGTCAAATAATTCCTTAAGATGATCTCCTTTGGGAGACATCACTGAGAAAACAGACAGAGCAAACTGTAGGAAATATTTTCTATAAAATGCTTAGTAGAGCAGTACTGCAGTATAGGACTCTCTTGGTTTGGCTGCTAAATGGAAGAGAAGTTTAATTTCAACCTTCAAATTTCTTTTCTTATTCTAATTTTGGACATCTTCAGGAAAAATCATACGAATCCCTCTGGAGGACTTTGTTCAAAACCCTTTCCCAAAATAAAGGAAGAAAGGGAAATGTGTCCCTTCTAATCAGTAGCTCAACATCAAGGAAGCTTTTTCAGGACTGAGAGACTTTGACCTGAGTTCCCTACTTTGACTAGAAGAATAAGGACTCACCTCATTTGGATGTTTCCCTAATTAATTTGCTCCTGGCCATTTTGAGTGGGCTCTTCTCCAACTGTAGTTTCATAATCCATACAGTCAGATAGAAGACCACTTTGCTAATGAAAGCTATAGGATTGGTCTCCCTCTATCTTGGCCTTGGGAGGCTATTCCCTTTCCCTCCTCAGTGCTGCTGTTAACACTTGTGTGTCCAGGAGTGTGGCCTGGCTGCAAATTAAATTCATGTAAGAATTGCTTCTGAGTAGATCCCATCCTGTCTCCAGGCTTGCTGCTCAGCTGCCCAAGGTGTGAAGGAAAGAGTGTGGCTGCACTGTTGGAGATAGCAATGGAGCATGCAGCCCAGGGTTTTAGCTGTTTGTGACCTAAGGCCGGGGTTTGTGAAGCTGAGCTCTCTGATTTCAGATTAGCTTTACTAAAAACAAGTCAGTGTTGAGCTCTAAGGGAGCATAAACCAAAGCCATTCAAAGTAAGAAAAGTAAAAACACAGAAGCAAGTTGTTAAGCCATAAATTAAGTACTCAGGAGTAAACTACTGACATGTGACAGTGTAAAACTCCAAGAAATAAAATGAGAGTAACTTGACAAGGTCAAGCTTCAGTCATTTCCAACAAGGAGGCTGACACTTCCCCATCTGACTGACGGCTGCCTGGACAGCAGATACTCATGGGGTGCCTCTGTCATGGACAGCGAGAGTGCTCGTGCTGAGCCCAGTAACCTATTAGTGCTGGCTGCCTACTGTGTGTATTAACTGATAAATAATTGTGAGCTCATAAAATGTTTATAGTCCTGCTTGTGGTGTCTCTGCACTGGGCAGGCTGCAGGGCTATCTGCGCTCATGCTTCTTCTGACTGTATGCACTACAATGTGCGCACTAGAGCAACATCCACAAGAGAAGCTGACAGCTACTCGCCATATTGTCCTGTGTAATGGAACAATTAATGAAATCAGGGAGGTGTTCTAATACTCTCCAGCAGAGCTGGAAATCAAGCCTGAGTCAAAGCTGTGGCCGCTAAGGTCCTGGGTGAAACGGGGTGACCATCAAACTGCAAACGGTTAATTCACCGTGCTCTGCTGCAGCCCGGCAAGAACCGTCCAGTGTGATGTGTGCTCTCCTGTTGCAGATTAGCACATGGACCACCATCAGCAAAGACAGGCATCATATTGCTTGCAATCGACATGCGTGGAACTGCGCCAATCGACACCAGCTGAGAATCTGGCTTATGTACAGCTTGCATTGAATTTATTGGCAGCTTGGGTTGTGCACATAGGCTTTGTCTTCAATACAGAGAGGGGGGTTTCTGTAGGATTTACAGCTACCTTGCTGTATAGTACTAGTAGAGACTGAATGGGGTAAGTTTTTGCTGCAAATAACTAGCCAAAATCTACTGAAGATGAGGACTGAATAGCAGAGTTCACTTAGTTTTACTGAGGTTACAGTCCTTGCATTGTCATTAGGATAGCAAGAGTGAGCTCTGCATAGAAACAACCCACAGTAGAGTGAAGACAAGCCATAGCTGACACCAAAATTCATATAACACATCATGTTTCCTCCAAGAATGAGCACACGCTGGGATGAAGACGGAAAATTCACTAATACACACTGTTTAGTTTAGTAAGAAGACACGTTACATCTCTTTTGCACATTATAATGCTGAGCTAAATTGATCCTAAAAATGTACTGGTCCGTACAAATGGGAAAGCTGCTGCATTTATATGTACATAATGGGCTCACGCCTGCTGGAGAGCTAGCAATAGGTTATGGGTAGTTGAGAATCGACATGCCTAATTGCTTCACCTTAGTAATCGGTGACAAAACGTAGGGCGAGGAGCAGGGGGGAAAGTAGCAGAGGTGGCTATCAGGCAGGCTAATGCATTATTCAGCTATTTCTTCTCATGAAGCTTCGTTTCCAAACTAGTGATCCTCACTGTATCTCCCATCCTCTTTTTCATTTGTCTCATTAGACCCACTGGACTCATTTACACCTGTTCAGATGAGTTAACTTTCAAAGGCGATAAATGAAGGGGGAAATGAAAAAATTACCTTCTCCCCGGGGGTATTTTTGTACTAACCCGTTCATTATTGCTTGACTAATGTCCCGAAGCATGAGATTTTATACCTTTTACGTGCTTTTATTCTGTTTTATGCAACTAGCTGATATTATCCCTATGTCTAATTAAGATTCCCAATCCCTAATTCTGAAACAAAAGAGAATTGCTGTTGTATTTCCTAACGTAAAACTATGATCTTTGTTCACAATCTGTAAAACTTTGAGCTTCTTGGGAATGAAAAATGTTAGCGAACTTTTCTGGAATATGAGCATAGAAAGGAATATATTGGCATTTGCAGGCTTTTCTGTATTTGTAAATTCAAATGAGGAGACTGAAATCAGTCAATTGTTTAGTAGTTGTAGAGCAGATAAATGAGTCTGCTACTTCTTTTCTCAGTTTTCCTAAGGGGAAATATTCAGATCAGGAAAAAAATCAGCAAAATTTGCAATCAGCAAATGAGCCAAGTTGCATGGTCATTGAGTTGAACTCCTGAAGATACATTCTTCCAAGGCTGAAAGCCTTAAGGCTCCTTTTCAGAAAGTATTTCATCCTCTTTCATGAGCTCCTTTAAGTTAACATTATTTTTAACCACTCCTGTGGTTCAAAAAGACAAAGGAAACCTGCATGATAACATTGGCAACCCTTTCAAAATTACCTCTATTTTTGCTTGCGTGTTCTGTGAGAAGCCTGTGGTTGCTCATACAATATCTTATAAAGGATTTACAGAAACATACCATGTTTCAAGTTTTCTGTTACAAATTTTGCATTTGTAGGAACTTTTCATGGACAAAGTTTTTTTCTTGGCTGTGTTTGAGGCTTCTTCATTTACATATTATAATAAATGGAGAATTCTGCTATTATGAAGAACCAGATGGAAAGCAGTGCAAACTTTGAGGAAGAAAACTGTTAATTTTTATTGCTGTAATTTTAGGATTCCAATGCCAGTCTTCTGTCCAGGCTCTGCTGGCACTGCTACAGTGTACAGCTCATTAGTGTCTCCCAATGTGTTTTCCTTTATAAGTGTATTTAATCTACAGAAATGCAGATGCTCAGTGTCCTGCCCTTTCATTTGGTTCTTATTCTTCACTTGTGCAGGTTTATAATCATACTGTCCCAGAATATATCTTTGATCTATGTAAGCTCTGACTAAAGCTACAATGGTAGATACCAAGCATCTTTTCTGTGTGTGTCTGGAATCTCCTGTACCTCCCTGGAATCTCCTGTAGCAATTTTTTGATAGCAGTGCCTGTATAATTTAAAAAGCATACAAATGCAAAAAAAAAAAAAGCAAATGAGGTATTGAAAGTATTAACAGCGTTTACGAAGTTAAGAGTTGGAAGTATGTCTCAAAATGAGCCCTTTGAATTTATCTTAAATTTGCAAGTACAAATGTATGTATTTTCTGTTAGTGTCTTTACAAAAGGTGTATTCCCTGGTGTTTATAATACGATGAGCTTTATTTATCTCAAAAAAAGGGGTAGGGGTTTACAAGATTTTGTATTGGGATATGTTTTCATGAGAGGACAATGAAGGGCTGAAGACGTATTTCCAGCACTCCACCTTCTGCTTGCAGAACATAAAAGGGCCCAAAGCAGCTTGATGAGCATCAGACTGATGGATAACCTTTATCTTTAGTTTCCACAACTAAACAGCTAAACTGCCTTTTGCAAAAAGAAAACCATAACAGATGTAGATAATGAGCACTCGCTTCCATGGTGGCCATCATCAGCCAGGGAAGACTGGTCATGGGACGACCCTCTGTTCAGCATCAACTTGTGTGCAGCACCCACCCTAGTGCAGCTGGGAAAAAGAGCTCAGAGCATGCCCATGGGGCTCAGCCCCTGTCCAGAATAAGCCAGGGGATGTTAGCTGCTTATTTTCCCTCTCCCTGGCTCTATCAACATCAATATCAATATCAATATCAGTATCAATATCAATATCAGCACCATGTGCATGTCCCTATGTTGTGTAAGAGGAGTTTTCATATAGCTATGATAAAGTCTAAAGAAATCTATTATAGCAATAGGTTTTTTTTGCGCTGGAGCAGCCCTTTTGAAGAGAGGCAAAACTACAAAGCATGGCTTTATCCAGGCACTTTCTGCCCCGATACTGATCGTAATTTGCAAAAATCTGGAGGCTCTGTTTTTCACAGGTTTTCAGCGTGTTTTTCCTAGATCTTTTTCAAATGACCATCTATCTTCCATATCACAGAGCTTTCTACAGCATCCATCACTGTTCAATCTACACATTTCCTTGCTAAATCAATTCTATGTTGTGAAGTCCCCGCAGGACTCCACGGCTGTTTCTGCTCAAGTCCACAGGCTGCTTGGGGAATACTTTGTTTTAAATCATCATCATTCTCAAAACCTTTTAAATTGTGCCAAAGTACAACTGTCTTTCTAGAATGGACAAAAAAGGGCTTAGGAGTGTGTGTTTGGAGGGTTATGAGATAATTTAAGAGATGTGGTTTTGGTCAAAATGCCAAGATCTTTTTTTAAAATCAATTTATAGGGAAATAATTCTCTCTAAGCAATGTATATTGAAACTTCATTGTGTTGTGTGGAATTCTTCACTGTTTCAACAGGGGCTTTGCTAAAAGAAATAAAAGAAATGAAGAAAAGAGAGAGATGCTGTGGCTGAAGGATATTTTTAGCCTTGTCTTAAGGCTCTGGCAAAGCAGATTCTGAAGTACAGGTGCTTGCTGATTTGCATCCAATGAGCCAAATTCTGCCAGTCACAAACTCCCAGTGAGTTGTGAGAAGAAATACACGAGCACAAACAAATGCTGTTTCTGATGCAGTTGCTTCACAACACAGCTAATGCTCTAGCAGGTACTCAGCAATACTCAGTGTTGAAGGTGTTAGTGGAAAAGAACAAAGATCTGGTCCTTGGTTTGACCTTGCTACCAACTGGCTGTGTGGGGTAAGGCATATCACTTAATCATTTCTCTAGCATAAAACTTCCATCCAGGACTTAGTTTCTGCTCACATCTCATCTACACAACCACCTATTCTTATTGCTGTGACTTTAGTTTTCCTTCCCTTCCTCTCTGATTTCTATTTTGCTATCAACCTCTGCTCAAGCTGGCCTGGAGTTTTGCAATTGTGGAGGAGACAATTCCTGTCTCTGCACAGAGCCCCTCTTATAATCAATAAAGAGCCTGCACAGGGAGAGTCACACTGCCAGTTGCCAGGATTTAGCTTGAACTTAAAAGCTTTTGGAGTCAGGGCTGTCATTCTGTTGTTTGTTCGAAAAAGCTGTAAAACAAATGGAGGCCCAATCCTGTAGTGGGCTTTGGGCAGTGTGGCCTGGCAGACACTAAGGAGAGTCCCAGGAACCAATGAGAAGCAGCCTTTAACTGAAGGGGAGTAACACAGAACTACCCTTAGTGAGTGCTTTGAGATCTCTGGCTCAGTTACAGAAACAGTGATTGTATTAATTTTAATTGATATAAAGCAAATTTAAGTGGACTTTTCTTCTGAGGGACAGTTTAAAGTCTCCCTGACTAATAATATTCGAATCTATTTTCATTCTAATGCTTCAGGTAACTGCTTCCCACTGATGAGTAAAAGCTTCCTCTTCATTTCTAGCACAGCATTTTTTCCCTGCTGCCCAAGCTCACTGTTGCTGCTCATGTCTCCTCCTGTGGAGTATAAATGATGGTGAAAAGGTCTGTGGGTGTGCTAGGAAAACTCCTAGCCCTACACACCCAATGTTACTGGAAGAGACAGAGTACAACCCTGGGTATTTATTCAGTGCTGCCCAAGAGCTCACAACATTCAAAGCCTCTCTTGGGTAGCAGATAGCGTGACAAATGCCTGGAGACTGAATGGGATAGTGCCAGATGATGCACAGAGGCTACGGTTCAACACATGAAACAAGATTTTTCTCCCCATTAATTTCCTTTCCTATCTCATCTTCCCACCTGCTGTCTCATTTCCCTGCTGAATCTGGCCACCTGCTTGCTCAGTGTAGTTTCTCTATGGGAAGGGGCTTCCCACTGTCCTGCTTGATCGGCTGTGCAGCCTGATGGGACTGTGCTTTTTGCCTCTAGGCTGTTAATTTCTCCTGCAGTAGGAAAGGAGTGGTAATACAGGAAAGAGATCAAAAGCAAAGCCTGGGCAGTGGGGTGTGAACTTGCTGCATACTGAATGGTCTGTGATAATTGTCCACAATGATTTGTTCTTTCTCCAAGACAAATATTTCTGACATAAGAAATGAGTTACCTTTCTCCTCTATAATTGGTGGTTCAAGTAACTGGTATATAATGTCAGTCAAAGGCATAAAAGCATAGAATAGTTAGGGTTGGAAAACACCTTGAGATCATCTATTTCCAATCCCCCTGCATGTGCATAAGCACATCATAGACTGACTCGCACTCTACCTAACAAGTTCACAGCCAAGATTCATCCAAAGGAACCTGTCCATGCATCCCTGCTCTAAAAGTTTGTTGCTTTAAAGCTGTCTCGATTTCCAGTTCATCTTTTGGGCATTCCTAGTAAAGTATTTTTCTCCCGCTGAGAGTCAGTATTGCATTCTCATTAGCGACTGAGTAATATGTTTGAATTCTAGATAAACAAATATTTACAGCTTATAGTGGTAGATAAGAGAATGCATTAGGAATAAGATTCTGCTATTGAGTTTTGCTATAATCATGTACTCCAAATTAATATGGGGTTGCCACATTTTGTCATTTGTAGTGAATAAGTCCCTGTGTTTAGAATGGGAAACATTGCAGAACCACTAACATTGTTAGTTTGTGGGTTTAAAAAAAAAATAGATAAAAAATTCAATGACTTTTTATAGTGTACATTTACCCAGAGGCTATAAAACATCTGCTTTTGTGTGCTAACTAAAGAATAATTCCATCTGGGCATCCAGTCACAAGACTAATCTGCATTGTATGGTCTATATGAAAGAGACCACCATCTTACACTATTGAGATGATATAAGGCTGTGCTTTAAGGAAATTTTGGAGTATTAAACAGTTAAATAAAACCAATGTTCAAATAAAACATTGGAACACTTGGGGCTAAATAGCCTGCCTATTTTTTTCCAAACTCAAGTTTAGTTTTGTTATTGTTTAGCTGGTAGAACTTCCACTTTAAATTGAAATGAGAACAAAAAAAAGCCAAAAGAAACTTCGTGCAAACTGAAAGGATGGGAAGGCACAAAACACTCAATCATTCAGTTCAGGTACCTGTTCATCTGAAAAGATATCTGTGACAAATCCGGGGAACGATGTTGCAATAGCAAAGAACAGGGAAATGAAACTGACTTCAGACAGAACCAAATTTCAGACAAAAATCGCATTTAATGGAGGAAAGGAAATATAAAAGAAAAAGCAAAAATGCAAACAAAAAAGATAAGTGGAAGCAAACCAGGTATGGATTTTGTTTACCAGGAGTATGTTCCTTTATATAGATTATTTTAATTGTATACTTATTATTTTCCTCTAATTATTCAAGCTAAATTTTACTTTTAAGGAAGAAAAGTAGCTCCAAAGCAAGAGTTTTATTCTTTTCCCTTTTTTTGTTTTTATTTTTTGTAAATGGATATTGATTATTTTCCTCTGCTTGCAGTGGAGCTTGAAATGAACATTTTTGATAGTTTACTTGCTTGTGCACCAGTGTTATCAATAATCCTGGCAGAACATTAGTAAGAGGAGGTGACGCTGGGCTCAAGCACCTTTATTTGCTTGATGTAACTGTAATGACATAAGTAAGCTTGCTACCAGTTTATACCAATGTAATTAGGGCCAAGCCCTGTAAAAGCAGAGAGTAAACATTGCATTTGACCAGTTTGACTTTCAGGTCCAGGGCCTATTATTGCTGATATCCGTAGCAAAGCTTTTTGGCAGCTGGTCTAGACACAGCTTTTGTAATATTATTCCTAGCTTTAGTGAGATACATTTTCTGTATACTGGACCCTAATGGAAGTTCTGTGTCTCCATGATCTTCAGCTAATTAGAATATAGGAATTCCTGCAGATCGATGTTTTAGACTGATAGGATGAAGTTCTTGTCACCTACATTTAGCTGTCTAAAATTAAGCTAGTTGCCTACATATCCACTGGAGTTGAGAGAAAAAAAGTCACCCCCAGAAAGTGATCCAAGCATCCGCAGAAGTACCTCCCTAGTTCCATTTTACCTCACCTATTTCTCCCCACTGAACAGAGCAATCCAGACTGGCTCAAAATTTACAATGTCCTTCCTTCCCTTCCTTCTTAGACATACTGTCTTCTTCAATGTATCATACTACATGATAGAAAAGGTGATTTCTACTCTCCATATCTGCAATGAACCTCTCACATGGGCTTTCCTGCTCATCCCACCCTTCATCCAGCCAGAGGAAATTTTTCCCCTGCTGCTTTTTGTGCTTCTTGCCAGGGTTTCCCTTGGTCCGTGTCAAGCTGCATGTACAGTGGGGAGTGATAGCTGTGTTGTTTATACAGACAATAGCTGTCAGTCTGAGGCATGCTATAACACGGTGGATCACAACTTCTCAATGTCAGTAATTCCAGAAGTTTCAATATCGCAGGGTTAAAACTGCTTATGAAAAGTAATTACATTTTGAATTGAACTGAAGAAATGTTACAATAGAGACAAGATTCTGCATTTCAGGTCAATGGCAAGAGGAAGGAGGAAGATCATTATATGCATATAAGAGAAGCAAAATAATTGTTTTGCTCTACCTAGCACTGCTGGGATTATAATTGGGATACATCAGTCTACTACAAGCAGCCTGTTTCAAAGACAGCACAATAAAACTAGCTAGAGTTCAGAGGAAAAGTAGCAAATACAGACCAAGTTGTGTGAAAGAAAACTTCTCTAAGTTTTCTAGAGAAGTTCAAGAGAAACAGGGCTTTTTGCATACAGGGAAAGAAAGCTGAAGGGAGACAGACTAACTAGCTATAAACACAAAAAATGGTAACGCAAGCTCTGGTATTTCGCCCTTGCATAGCACCTTGGCATTGTTGTTTCTCATTACAGTTTCTCGACCGGGGCCAGCCTCGCTCAGGAGGTCAGAAGCACAGTCCTAATGAGCCCTTCAGCCCCTGCAACCCACGTGCTGCACTGTGATCTGCAATAATAGAGAAGAAAGCTTGGCAGCAATAATGAAGCTCACAATTTTCCTCCCAAGGATCTCTGTTTACAAACACGTAACCAAAGAAAAAGTAATGGAGATTATTAAACGTCATTACTTGCAGTTCGTTCAGAACACACATGCTTTTCACTCTATGGCTGTCAGTGATGGAAAAAACCAAAGCAAAACACCGTGGAAAGATCTGATACTTTCAAAAACTGGCCAAATGAACTATACTACAATTCAAAAAAGCTGATTTTATTCCTATAAAGACTCATCTTTGCACTTCTCAATCAACATTTTTATAAAGCCTTTCTGAGTCCTGTTATTACTGGGAAAAAAATACCTAACAAAACAAAACACTTCCTTCATATCTTTTATTGTTTTTTCATTAAGCTATGTTAAGTGAATATTCATACAAAAGAGTTGTATCCAGCACTGGAGAAATGTTCTTGAGTAAACAGCCAGCTATCTTGAGCTGCTACAGATATTCTTAATTAGAGAGGAAAACACGGCTGCAGTGACACCTTTTCTATTAATAATTTGAATCACCTTCCATTTTTTCTGAAGTATCCAACCTTTCCCTGTTAAAACTTAAAAACAATTTTAACTTGCGTCTAAATGCAAAAGGCACCTGACCAGTGGTCAGAAATCATGCAAGTGGCAGGTTGTGATCTGCTGGGCAGAGATCCCTGTGCAAACATCCCAGCCTGCTCAGGGCTGTGCTCATGCCCAGCACAGGCAAATCACTCCTAATGGCCCCATCATCCAACTATTAGATCTGGCAGTTCAGACATACCCAATGCTTAGTGCTTTGTTAACTTATATAAGCAGAGGTTTAACCAGCATATGCTGGTTTATTCTCCTTGGCAAATGCTGTCTGATGCTTTTGAGTTACACCCCGGGCTGAGAGGAGAGATTTTGGTTAACATCTGCCAGTCCATGCTCTTCTCATGGTTCATGTCTGGGTGCATAGTGCAGCCAACACCTTGCAGGCATGTACTCATGAGGTGCAGGAGCATGTAGGTTACCTCTTAATGCCTTCCTGATCTGCTTCTGTCAGTGAATGGGGCCATCCTCATTCCCATTATAGGCAAATGTATATCCATTTTGTCTTGTTTTCTTTCCTTCAAGCTGTGCCACAAAACCATCTAGTTTACTCACTTCAGAGGCTGGGACATACAGACTACTGGTGGAGACTTACCTAGCGATGCATATAGGATTCTGTGAGTTGACACCCTTTCTCCCTTCCTCCCCTTGCCATACTGCCTTCTTGCCTAAACCCCTGAAGTTTCACATTGCCTCACCCACTATCATTTCACTCTACGTGCGGTGTGCACTAGAGATGAGCAAGGAGAAAATGGTCATTTCTGGACTCAGTACATGACCATGCTGTCCATTTGCTCAGAAAATAACAGCACAAAACCCACACTGTCTCCCTGAATATCATAATTGCTTGCTTTATAAGTTAGGAAATTAAAACACTTCTTCCTCAAAGATGACCTCTGAGCAGAGAGAGCACTTTGAGCAAGCAAAAAAGAAAAGTCTTATTTTTTTGACTGCAGATTATCTCAACCTGAAAAAGAAGAAAGCTCCTTTATTTTTCTTCCTAATTATATTTCATAAATGTCCCAGAACAAGCCAATTCTACAAAGCCCCTTGAAAGAGCATGGGGTGATGTGAAATATGGTGTGCTTTCCCAGAACAGCTATTGGAGTGCCCTTTCTTGGCAACTCAAAGTACACACTTGAGCACTCAAGGGGCAAGTGCTTCCCTTCAAATGGTTCTCAGTTGAAAAGGAGGCACTGAAAGAAAAATTGCTTTCCGTGAGCTCTGACATGCTGTGTAAAGCAAAGAATGATCCCACAGAGACTTACTGAACTTGGGGTACATCTGCATTGTCCTCAGAGCAGCTCACAGCACTACATCCTGGAAGCTTTCAGCTAAGTACCCTGGGTGCAACCCACGTCTCAACCCCTGCTGAAGAATGCTCAGCGCTGCCTGCAGCCTAGAAGTCACTGTCTGGGTGGTTTAAAGTGAGTTTCTTTACATATATTCTTTCTGTGCATCTCCCCTTTGCTTGTGGGAGGCAAGTTCAGCTCTCTATAGTATTAAAACAAAATTTATGACCTTGGGACTGTCATGATGGAAGAAAGACCTCTCCCTTGACAATCACTGATGAAAAGTGAGGCATCCAACTCAACCCCATGGTATCTAAGTCATGACCAGAGGTGGATGCCCCTACCAGCCAACACATCTGAGTATATAAAATCATTAGATTGAGATGCCTGGTTTGTAACCAACTAAAGTGAGAGGAATTGAATCCAAAATGAACCTTATCCTCAGCATCTCTGTAGAGCAGGGAAAACGGCACTTCAGCCTTCCTTCCTCTGCTTTATTTGCTTCTAGTCAGAAGTATTTGGGCCAAAATAACTCCTTTTTTGTGCCCTGGAAATCTAATCGCAATAGTCTTTTGAGACTTTTTAATGGGGACCAAATATATTTTCTGTATTTGTGCAAGGTTATGGTCCTTTACTCTGTCTTCTGTGCACTGCTGCATTCAGACAGGCTCAGAAGTACCATATTGTAGGAATAAAATAAATCTTTCATCAAAACTTTTATTGTGTTCAATTTAATATAAGCAACTTCAGCATATATGTCATAAATAAAGAGTATGTATTTATAATATACACATTCTTAAAAATACTAAGCTGATCATATTTCTCACCTACACACTCTTGAAATTACCAGAAGCAGCTCACTTCTTCCGTTATCTGGAGCTAAACATGATGCAACTCTGTATTTGAGAACACAAGCCAGAATGTCAAGCTTAGAAGTTCAAAACTGGACAATCCACAGGTGAAGGTGGACACCTTTATAAATAGGAACTAATTTGCAGATTTCCTGGGCCTTGCTGTAAGTTATAGAGGTAGGTATAAGGCCCCTTCAAATTTGACCTGACTTTGTTTAAATTCTTAGTTTTAGACTTGTTTCAGTTCTGGCACTAAACTAAGCTGGAAACACACTTCTTCACAGCCAATGCAGTTTTCCTTTTGCAAAGCAAGGTCTAATCCCCATATCTGTAAAGTCAAAGGCAGGACTTTTATTGATTTACTGATGCACAGGTTGATGGCCATAAGGCCTTCTCTAGACTATAAAAAGAAAGCTTCATTTGCTTGGATGTCACGCTTAATTTGCTACCCCTATTAAGTACCTGTATTAACTATCAAGAATTGCACAATTGTGTATTTGGCCCCCTAATTGCTACTTCATTTTCAACACTCATTTTGTGAGAAATTGTAAGTGAAATTACACAGTAATTAGCGGACAAAATACATGACTGAGCAATTCTTTGGTCCTATGTCATTTGGACCAGTGGCTACAGGTCTTGAATAAAAATGCCGAAGGAAGCATGAGCTCTTTCACTATTTTTATGCTTCTATTTCAGGCCTTGGGAAATTCATTCAAAGATAACTGTGTTGCTAATCTCCCTCTTCATCTAAAATGCTAGTAACCTTAAAAAGGTAGTGTTTTTCAGTTTTGCATTTTTGTGTGGAACCTGAGCCCTTTGATAAATGGTGAATATCTTAATTTACTTGCTAGCAGATAAATCCAGTGTAACACAGCATATTAATTTTTCTGGACAGTGAACACTAAAAATATGAAAAGCTGTGAGACTTACAAGCTGTGATGGTTTCTGATACTGGCTTTTGAAAATAAATATCCTTTACGCTTAAAATATATGTTTGATCCATAAAAGCTTTCATCCTAACTAGTCTAAAATGCACACAATAAATCACACTGTACTTGAAGATAACCAAGATTTGGTTGATAAAGTAGAATAGAATATTCACTTGGCAACAAAAGGAAATGAACAGAAAAAACTCTCTGATGAACAAGCCAAGAGAATGGCTCACTTTTTTTTAACCCTCTACTTTTTCTGCAGCTCTAGGTTAAACCTGTCAGAAGTGCTCCCAGAAAACAGATTGATGGGTAAACCCCATTAACAGAAGATTAAAATGACTTTAAGCTGCCCTTGTTCGAGGAGGAAACATATGGGGAATCCCAAGTGGAAGAAGATATCACTTGATATTCCATGAACAGCATATGATATACTTCCTTCTGACTTCATGTGCATGCATTCAAATAGGCACGACCTTGGGCATTTTTGTCCCTTGCAGTACACAATTAACACTGTCCATAAGGACAGTTTACTTGGAATTTTTAGTTGTGCACAACTTGTGGTGTTTATACTGAAAATGGTATGTCAATGAATGACTATAAAATTCATAGTAATTAAATGCTTTATACTTTTAGCAGTTAAGGTTGGGTAGTAACCTGTTGCCATTTCCTACATTTATCTTATTATTTAACCACACATACTCTGCCTGCACAGATTTGAGCTCTCCTATGATTACTGGAGAGGGAGGGAAGGGATAAGTGGGTGGGTGGGTAAGAAACAGTGATAAGAGAGTTTTATTTCATCCTGCAGGTGACATTGAAGACATATTGCCATCTGGCAAGATAAACATTATAATATATCAGTGCTTGTTTGCCAGATGTTGCTAGACACAAATAGACAGTGGTTGAGATGCATAGGGATGATTTAGCAAAATGAATCTTGCTAAATTGGCATATCTGAGTTGTCATGTTGCACCCAGCTTCTACTGGCTACGTATGTAAAGCAGGAGGGAAATCAGAGTTATTGAGAATTAAGCAAATTGTATGGTAAAGCCAATCTTCTACTGCAGACCAACAGAAATAAGGCCACTCTGTGTAATAGCTATTTCGAACTGACATTGCTGTTGAAATAGGGTAACATGTGACAGTGTGCAGTGCCAACGCTTCATACATTCATGCAAGCACTTTTCAAACATAGATTGCAAGATGAATAAATGTTTCTACCCATATTTCTCAGTTTGTTCAAACCAGAACTTTTTAATTTCCATTTTGATCAGTGTGTGCATGTGTCTAGGTCCCCACTGACTGGGACTTTTTTACTCCTCCCTAGCTGACACCAAAAATGTCATAAACATCAGTATGCTTTTCACACAGGAAATCAGACATTTTCTGTCCTGAGCTGCCTACACATTGAATAAAGCCAAAGTGGTAGGGGATCTTGGATCCTGTGAAAATTGAAGGTGAACATCAGTAGGCATTGCAGAGACTGGAAGGAAATTTGAATGGCAAGAATTCTGCATTACCCATGTTATTTTCATCTGTATTATAGCTATGCCAGGAATCAAGGCAAACTGGAAAAAAAGCCCAACCAAACAAACCCCGGCAAATTTCCTTCCTGATTTCATTCTTTATGTATTAGTCTGACGTAAAACACAGGAATGAAATACAAGAATGGATCAGGAATGAAAGGTCTGTTCATTCCTGTATCTTCTGTATATTTTAATTTCCCTGACAAATATCCTATGTCTTCAGGAAAATAAATGGGGGGTGAAAACTGGGAGAGTTAGGAAATGGCAAGGAATCTTCCTGATAAAGCATCTATCCAGGTCTAGACTGCTGCTTTGATGTCTTGGTGATACTGATGCTGTAGACCAGACTGATGGATGATATCAGGAGAGAAGCAGAAAGGAATAAATAAAGCATTTCTACAGAAATGTCCTCAAGGCTGGGCTCATGTCACCTTATTTCATCTCTTAAGAAAAAATGAAATGCCCTGCTGAGTTAGACCAGTGGCCCATGTAGCATAGGCTTCTGACCCTGACAGCAGCAGAGAGTAAGACTGTGCAAAGAGAAAACGTGAACTCATCAGCCACCTGCAGTATGCTTTCCCTTCCCCTCTATATCCCCACAGTCAGTAGCATGCTAATATCTGTGCATTTGTTACCCGTGTCTACCTATTTTTGACTCTGTTGAAACTTTCTATGGGGACAACTTCAATACCAGACACATGAAAAGTGACATTCTTTCCACTGTTTTAGGCCAGTGAGTTTCCCTAGTTCTAAAATTGTGGAATTTGCTGAACAATAAAAGTTTTGCATCCCAATAATGTACTGACTGCATGAGACTTCAAATTTCAATCAGATCTCTGCTGAGCCTTCTCTCTGAACTGAAAAGCAGAGATATTTTTAATCTTTCCAGATAAGGTAGCTTCATCCTTATCATAATTTCCTTCCCTGTATCTTCTGTATCTCTACAGTGTCCTTCTGGAGGTGTGGAGATAACCATGCACGATGATCAAGATATGGGTGTGCCAAGGTTTCATACAGTGGCAGCATAAAGCTTTGTGTTTTGTACTCAGAGCCCTTCCTGAAAATGCCTGTTGCTTTATTTTTTTTCCCTCCAGAGCTTATTCTTGGAGAACCCATTCCCTGATTTACTCTACTCTGTAATGAGCATTAAACCCTACCTTCTGGTTCTCATCCTTTAGACAGCTTCCTGTCTATAAAAGGGGTTTACCTTCAATGTCCTGTCACTGCTTCTTTGACGGTCTTCGGTGAGGAACCTTTAAAAACTCTTTCTGGGGAGCCAAATCTGTGCTGTCTATTGGATCCGTTGTACGAGCCCACAAACATCCTCATTGAATCGAGGCAGAAATTCCCTCTGCGTGCCATGCTGACCTTTTCCCAACAGGCTGTCTTGATTCACTTGCTTTGTGACCTTTCTCTATATTACAGACTCTACTGTCACGCTAAGGTTGGAAGTCAGACTTGGCAGTCTGCTTTCCAGAAACCCTATAGACAAGTCTCCATGCCTCCCCACCACTCCTGTAGCAGGGGGAACCCTCACTGAGGTGTATTAGACGTGGACCAGCTGCAGCTTTTCTATTTCAGTTTCTTCAGTTCTCCCAGGTAAATACCATCCAGTCCTGATGATGTGTTCATTTGTCTGTACGGTTTAAAACACCCTGTGTATTTACCTGTATGTTGTCAAGTCCCTCTTACCTACCTACTTACTGCAGGAAAAGCTTGATATGGGCTTTTCCCCTGCATGGTAGACTGATGCAAAGAGTTCATTGTGCTTTTCCACTGTGGGCTAACCATCCCTGAGTCTCTTTTTCATATTCTCCTCATCAGGCAGTCCCATTGATTATCTCACCTACTTCCTGCTTTTGAAGTATTTAATGCACGTGCGACTATCAGTAAAAAACCCACCCTGTGCAAGGTATGCTTTGCAGTCCTTCTAACCCTTCAAATGATCTGTGTTACTTTTGACCTGTTCTCCTTATTTCAGCAAGCTTTCTATTTTTTATCTGCTGACCTTTTCCCTGTGACAGCCTCCTTAACTTTCCCATTGAGCCACGTATAGGAGGGATTATTAGACTGCTTTTTTTTTTTCTTTTTGAATTATGGCACATATTTTATCTGGGCTCTTAATACATTATTTTCTAAAGCCTTCAGGATGCTTATAGACTTCTCTTTTCCTTCATTGCTCCTTTTAAGCTATGTTTTTGTTTGTTTTTCCGGATCAAATGCTTTGGTTTTCTGTATTCTCTTTTCTTATGTGTTTTATTTATGAGAAACTGATTCTTTTAAAAAGTTAATATGGGAGAGCAGCTCCTTGCTGGAGGTCTGAGTGGAGGGACATGGGCTCTGAGTCACTCACAACAGCAAAGCAGATATTGTTACTATCAGTCTCCTTTTTATTGTTTTTGGATCAACCTGAAACTATGTTTCCTTAATATTCTCCTTCCCTCCAGTGTCACATTACGTCTACTGCTCCTTCAGACATTCCCACGATAGATTTTACTATTTATATATATTTTACCTTTCTCTAAAGCTCCTCCCCTTCAAACTCCTTAGCTCTTTACTTTGCTTTGTGAAAGTCTCTGAGCGTCAACAGGAAAAAAATAGAATGAAAACGAGGATGGACTTTCATGTACCTTGAACAGGATAGGCTATGTATTGTATTTGCTAAGAGATGGAGTGAGAAGATGGGTGTGAAGAGGCCTTTCCAGTGCAACAGTATTTCAGTAATGATTTTCAATTTCTTCAGCATTTCTGGGTTGGTTTCTTTTTCCTTTCATCGAGTGTTTTAATTATTCCCCCAAAGCTCCCCCTTTTTTTACTCTTGTTTCATTTTTCTATGGTACAGAATTACAAAGCACCATCTCACAGAAAATAAGTACTATACTTTTGGATTTTACTGTCAGCATATCCAAACCCCAGAATACCTGACTACTCAACATAGAAAATGCAGTATTTCATTGTCAGAAATGGCTGCTATAGCCTGTTTATTTTTCTGACTAAATTTATTCTTTTCCATATAGGTAAAATAGTCGGTCCCCGTAGTACTACACATCAGCCTATATTTCATCCATAACACAAAACAAAGGTGTGAGTCATAGACTTTTCACTTTTGAAACAAAGACGGTTTCTCCGAATCACTTAAGGGACATTATTAGTGCCTGTGTATAAATTTGAAGATACGTTTCAGATGGCATTGTCTATTTGAGAAAATGCCATTTAACTTTAAATGGTGCAAAGAGGATTTCAAGGAAACTAAAATCAAGAAGGGACTGATGGAGTTAGTGAAAGATGAAAAAATCAAGGAATGCCATATGAACAAAACCACATGTGGTCACAGAAAGAGAGCCATTTTTCTTGCTGGCAGAAGGAATTTGCACCTTCATGAGCTATGAAATGCAGTTTGTTTGTTTCCTGGGTACAGTCAGTTACTTTGGTTGTTCCTTTTGTGTTTTGCATTCTGGAAAGGACCATCTGGCTTCAGGGAGGATCATCTAATGAGAATGAAAAATGCCTGCTGAAAGGCTGCTAACTTTCTGTGGCTTTGTACTTTAGACATTCTTTAGCCAGAGGGTTTGAGACACACTAAGGCTCTTTCTTTAGATAATAGCTGATAAGGCTGTATGCCCCATCCCAACATTTAACAGCTGTAATAAATGAACTGATTTTCACTTAGCAGTCAAAAAAAAATCAAGGAAAGCTGAGTGTGTATGGCACATGTGAAGATATGTTATCTGTTGCTTTGACACACAGATTTAGTGCATGTAGATTGTAGCAAGCCATGCTAAACCTTCAGCAGAGGCAGAATGCATGTAGGATTTATCAGATCCTATTGAGTGACCTCTGCTCTTATGACACCCTGAATGAACTAGCTCCTTTTCCAGTAACAGAGGAGGGAAGCTGTTGGCAGGATCATCTTGTTATGCCATATAACCGGCAAGAGTCAGCCTTTAAGAACACTTCTGATCCATCTGCTTCTCTTAGTCCTCAAACTTTTGTCTAGAATAAGGTCTAAGTGACTTGGTTCATTTTTATCCAATATAAACATTGCCTTTTAAAATAGCATTTTGTGTGGTTGGATCCAATTGTCCTACTTTTTGTTTCTGACTTGGCAGGTCTGATTACTTTCCCTAGTTATCCAAATTACTGTTTTTGCTTACTAGCAGACTTTTGGGCTAGTATTTTTGCGCAACTGAGCTGTTTTATGTTTTTGGCTTGTTGTTGTGTTTTTTTTTCTTTTCCCTAAGTAAAAAGGGGAAAACCTCCCAATGGCTATTAGTGCATATAAACAGGAAATATTACTGTGTTGATTTAAAGATACACAATCTCTCTGTCACTCTAATGTGGCTGATTATTCATAACTGCTATAGATCAGAGGCAATGAGTTTGGATGATATATGCAACCTCCTGGCAAAGGAAGCCAGCATGTATTTGTACTTCTGCAGGTTGGCCAAGCAGTGACAATGCAGTCTTAGTCGATTAGAAGCAGCTTCTCCACTTCTTTCTAACCCTGAGAAGTAGTACCTGTAGTGGCCCTGCAATTTCACTGTAAAAATATGCTTTAGCTATAATCACTGTAGACACTTGGATTGTTTGCAGAAAAGAAAATGTAGAAAGGAATGGAAAAAGATAGAATAGTCTCATTAGAAATATGGTAAAGGTGAGTATAAATCTTGCAAGGACAGGTTTCAGGTTGAAAACTCTTATTTCTAATAATGGGTCCTGCACTCATATCTCAAAGTTAGAATAGACTGAACAGCGGCCATTCAGCATAAATGCTGGTGAAAAGAATGATCCTGAAACAAAGACTGGGCTGGAAGCAAATATTTAGTAAGGAATTGTTTTCAGTTTGAAATGGAATTGAGTTTTATCTCAGGAGAAGACACAGAGGAACTGTGAATGAGAGGGCTGAGATCCTTCCCCGAAGTGCTGATACCCAGGAGCCCAGTCAGTGGAAATGTGGGTAAGATGAGGGGCATGACACACAAGTCTGCAAAGCACTGTATTTTGATGCATACACAATTTTGGAGGGAGGATTTTCTGGTGTTTGTGCTAACCTGGAGATCCAGGACTATTTGGCCCCATGTTGGAAGAGTTTGTAATAGTGGATAATGGAGGTAATAAGGCCACCTTAGATCTCCTCAGTTCTAGGTAGCTTTAAAGAGTCCCTGTACAAGCAAGGTCCTGAAAGAATACACTTAGAAGAATGTATCTTGATAAGTCTAAATTACAATGTATGCTTAAGAATGTTGGTATATATTTAAACATGATGCTGGACTCCAACTTCTTTGGATTCACTTTTGTAAGTACTTCATATTGTACTGTTCCTCCTACAATGTCAAGTAGATTTTACTAACAAACTGGAAAGCAATAGAACGTAGGAAAGACAATCTTTGTTACAAACCATGATAATCTCCTATTGAGTGCTGGCTAATACAGACTAACCTGGGTTGAATGAATTTTTAAGATTGAGAAAATAACTAATAATTTTCCTGGAATATAAATTACTGTGTCTAAGAAACATATTTTTTTTTTATTTTATTTTATTTTGTAATAGTACTTTCACAGATCAATTCTGTGAAACGTTGAGAATCTGAGTAAAGTCAGAGGAATTGGTAGCATTTGTTAGGACACTGGGTTGGGATTTTGGGTTAGGGCCAAAACTGGGTTTTGATTGTTTGCAGCTGAGAGTGTTAGAATGAGCTGCTTGACCAGGATTGTTCTAGAACAAACGCATTCTGGTGAAAATAAGAAGATAATAACAACTAATATCAAGTCCTTCATAGAATAAATTCAGTCTTTTTCAGTGTTCATGAATTGGTAATGAGCAGCCTGTGATTTTATTTGAACTTCTAAATTAATTAAATTCATTTTCTCAATATTTTTGATAAACACTTCTCTTTTTTTCTGTGTTGTTTATAAACAATTAATTGCAAGTGTTAATCAAAATTTCATTCTTGTTCATTAAATTGTATCACTGGCAATGTTCTGTGTGTTATAGTGAGGCAACAAATATTTCTTCCTCTTTACCGGTGAACTAGACATTTGGAAAGATTTTGTAAAAGAATAACCAGGCTCCTGACGTACCCAATGGTATCCATGCAGACTGCATAATTCCTATATGGATTGTAGAAATTTCTCTTTATATTTTGAATTATACACAATTACTTGGGATATTGATTCTTTAAGGTTTCTCTGTCTTGTATTTTGACCTAGAATATCGCACTTAAAAAATGAGTTCTTGATGAACATTTTATTGTGGCCGAAGGAAAAGCATCTTGGTTTCAAGAGACAGTATTTCCAGAGGAAAGTGATTTTGATGAAAACCCTCCACTAGCTCTAACTATAACACATATTTTAAAATAGAAATGGTTTAAACTTCTCAAAATCAGAGGAAAAACCACCATAATCTCTTATTTCTTCAGTTCAGCCTTCAGAGAATAAAATAGCCTGACAATCTGGCACTGGAGAAAAACAAAAATCTGATAAACAGATTTCTATTTGCCTACCTCAACAGTTTTTGCACCCATGGGTAAAGGTAGGTGAGATGAGATTCATCTGGCCAAAAGGAGCTGTCCAAATTTGAGTTGGTCAACTAAAGTGCCTATTAATGGATATTATTTTTCTTGTCTTATGGTGGATGTCTGAAATATGTAGACTGTAGGTCTACCTATTTAGTTCAAAATGCATAGCAGTATTTTGAACTAAAACCCGCCAGTATTATGTGAAATGGTCATTTATATGTCTTTTGCACTAGCGGATAAGCTCTTAATAGTCTTTTTCCCAGAATAAATGTTCTCATTTGCAAGTCCCTTAATCTCATGCTCTGTGAATTCTTTTAATACCCATTTAGAATGAAGCATTTCTTTGAATGCCCCTTCCAGCCAATTTCTTCTCTAAATGGCTCATGGAAAGGAGGGGATGCAGTGTGTTTGATGTTGGGATGAATCGTGGGCTGGCTAAAGTCTTTGACATGGAACAACTTCTAACTTTTAAGACATGCGTGCCAAGAAGCACTGAATATTTTTAATCCCTAAAGCTTTTATGCTATTAGAACGCAAAATAACAAGCTACCATGACATAGCTCGTTATGTAGAGTATACTTGTATTGGAGCAGGTGAAATTAAAGGCTTAAAAGAAATCTGTCCCCTTCTGTCTCCCATTTTGTCCTTGCAGGGTAGGTCTTTTTCTTTCTCATAATCCTTTGTGGATGAAAGCAAACTCCCCAGTACTCTCTGGATCCCTAAGAAAGCCTCCTTTCCATCACTTTTCTAATTTGATTTCAGATATGTTCTCTGCTGCCAGCAGCCCTCCAGCTATGTTCAGCAGTTTCTTGTTCTGTGTTTGGACTCACTGTATATTTCAAAATCTCTTTTTGTCCTATTGCATTCCAGAAGCTTCACCCAGCTGTGCTCACTCTACTACTCTCCAGGAGGATGCTAGTAGGGATTTGCTGTTATATCTCCCTCTGTCTTTTGAGCTCTTCCTATAGTCTCCATTATAGATGTACTTTTTCAGCTTGCAATGCCTGTGCTTTTACACAGCTATTGACAAAATTGCAGCTGCAGTACGTTCTTTTGCAACATACAGCTTCTTTATTTTGGTAACCTCTTTGCAGGGCTCCTCATTTTCAGAGTTTTTTTGGGATGCTGTGGCATAGCAAACACACACACACACACAAATATATGCATGTACATTTCTCCCTTGCATTTTTTCAGCAGCAGCCTATGTAAGACTTGAAATCAGCCAAGATTGCCAAGTCAGCAGAAAACAGAGTCGTGATCCTGATACTTTCCAGTTCTATATTACTACCCCGGTAATCCTACTGCAGTTAGAGCTCTTGCTACAGTTTGCTTGACACTTTTTGACTTATTAAGGAAAATACAAAATGATACTTGAAAAGCACACTTTCCATGCTGGATAAAAATGTAAGACATCAACAAGATTTTTCCAAGGAATTACTAAGAAGGTCTGTACTTGACAGTATGGCAGGATGCCAACAAAGTTACAACCGGAGCTTTCTATAGATTTAATTCTTTGCTCAACTTTAGGGAGCAGGTTTTGATTGAAACCCCAAAACTAGTATATTATGACAATGTATAACTTCCTCTGATTTTCCTGGGAATGGAATAGAAAGCACGTAAGCACTCAAAAGCAGGTAAGCACTCAAAAGCATATGCACAGTAATAATGAACATTAGGAAGTGTCCATTCCTGGTTGAAAAAGTCAAGAGGAGGAAGAATGTGAAAAGACATTAAATTTGTCTGCCCTACTAATATGGGTCCCTGGAATGGCAAGTGATAGATAGGGGTTTGGAAGAATACAGATATTATACACAAACGTGTAAACTGTCTGACACAAAGAAACTGAAAAAAAGACAGTGAATTAGCAGTAAAACTACCATTCTTTCTTTGAGGAAAACAGAAAAGGACAAGAGATTGCAGTGTTTGTCTTTCTCAAGGCAGAAATATACATAAGGAAGTGGGTGTTTGTTTTCTTATATTTAGCTGGAAGCTAAAGAAGCCAAAGCCAGATTGTTCTTTCTGTAACTGCAGAAGTGTGTACACACTTGCAATAGCTGACTGCCTTTTGCTACTTCAGTGTGCCACTATAGATGTTTTATTAAGTGAATTGTAACATCCTTTTGCCTTGAGAGTCCAAATTCATGTGGTGATGTAATAGGATGTTCTTCCGTTTATGTTCTCTCTGATTCTTTTTCCCCTTTTATTCATTTAAATTCTTAAGACAGGTGGTTTGAATAAGCCAGGAGTACTACCTTTTTATATACCTGCTATCTTGTATCCTACATTAAACCGTTTCTAGTGAATAATAGGAGAAGGAGTAGTCTTTTGAGTGAATAGATTTGTGCAAAATAATCATACTCTGCAGCACAAGGATTGGTGGGTGAGCAGCGATCTGTTCCTGGTCTTTTTCTATAGTTGCAGGAAGGTGATTTTTAGAAGGTTTGCTCTTTCAGACATTCCCTATACCTGCATCATGGAGGGACACAAAAGAAGTGTCATTTGTTTGAGAATCTCATCTTTCAAATGTATCCTTTTAAGGGAGAAAGGATATTTTTTTACCAGACCAGCTGAGAGAACTGGGGAAAATGAATGTTATTTTATGCTCAAAGATTCTTCTTTGGGTCTCTGACCAACAAGGACTTTGTGAAGGGTGAAGCCTCCCCATATTTTTTTATCTGTATTGTTTGATTTACTAAGAGATAACACATATCTCCAACCCTTCTGCCTTAGGCCATGGCGGCTACCACATCTTGATTTTATCTTTGGCACTTTGCTTTCTGGTTTGTTTGTACACCGTGATTTGTCTGTATGAGAATCTTTTCTCATTTTTAACCAATTTGCAATTTTAATCAACTCATATACAAGCTCTTATTTAAAAACTTCTTGCCTGTATTACATAGAATACAGAATCATAGAACCATAAAATGGTTTGTGTTGGAAGGGACCTTAAAGGTCATCAGCTGCCCTGCCACAGGCAGGGACATCTTATACTAGACCAGGTTGCTCCAAACCCTGTCCAACCTGGCCTTGAACACTGCAGGGGTGGAGCAGCCACAGCTTCTCTGAGCAACCTGTGACAGTGTCCTGGGTTCAGCAGTAGCAGTCATTTTTAATCCTTCTTAGCAGTTGGTGCAGTGCTGTGTTTTTGACTTTCAGCCTGGGAACAGCGCTGATAACACCGATGCTTTTAGCTACTGCTCAGTAATGTTTACTCCGACCAAGGACTTTCTGAGCCTCATGCTCTGCCAGGGAAGAGGGGAAGCCGGGAGGAAGCAGAGAAAGGACACCTGACCCAAACTGACCAAAGAGGTATTCCATACCACAGCACGTCATGCCCAGTATATAAACTGGGGGCAGTTACCCGGAAGGGTTAGATCACTGCTCGGTCAGGCTGGGTATCGGTTGGTGGGTGGTGAGCGGTTGTGTTCTCTTCCCTTTTTATTTCCCTTATCATTATTATTATTGGTGGTAGCAGCAGTGGTTTGTGTTATACCTTAGTTACTGGCCTGTTCTTATCTCAGTCCGTGGGAGTTACATTCTTTTGACTCTCCTCCCCATACCTCAGGGAGTGGGGGGGAGAAAGTGGGAGAGTGAGTGAGCGGCTGCATGGTTCTGAGTTACGGCTGGGCTTAAACCATGACAGACAGTACCTGAGCACTCTCATAGTGAAGAATTTCTTCCTTATATCTAATCTAAATCTACCCTTTTCTATTTTAAATCTATTACCCCATGACTTATCACAACAGGCCCTGCTAAGAAGTTTGTTCTCCTCTTTTTCATAAGCCCTTTTAGTTACTGATAGGCCACAATAAAATAATGTCCCCATGCAGCCTTTCTGTTCTCCAGGCCAAACAACCCCAGCTCTCACAGCCTGCCTTCATAGGAGAGGTGCTTCAGCCCCTTGATCATGTTCATGGCCTCTGGATTTGTTCCAACAGCTCCATGTCCCTCTTGTGTTGGGGCCCCAGTGCTGGATGCAGGACTGCAGGGGGGGGTCTCACCAGAGCAGAGCAGAGGGGGAGAATCACCTCTTGGCCTGTTGGTCATGCTTCTTTGATGCAGCCCAGCATACAGTTTTTTTCTGGGCTGCAAACAGACACTGCTGGCTCACATCCAGCTTTTCATCCACCAGTACCTCCAGATCCTTTTTGGCAGGGCTAGTCTCCAGCCCTTCATTTCCCCCTAAAAATAATATTCCTTATGTCTTTACTCTGTTTCCAGTCTGATTGCTATGCTTTTGTTTTTGTAGAAAGATATATAAATGGCCATCCCTGCTTTCATGGTAACAGTTTTGATATATGACTGAAAAGATTTAAAGAACTGATCTTATTCTCCGTATTCAGTATAAGTCACTGAATCATCCAGCTACTGAGCCACTACTGTTCCTAGGCCAGCTTTTGATCATGTCCAGATTTGGAAGCATAGAAAGAATTTTATAACATACTCCTTTACAATGAAAGGTCTATTGAAAGCTACTTTGCAAGGACGGAGTTCTGTAAGAGTTCCAAATATGTAAAGGACCATCATTTGATCCTGATTAGACTAATCTCTCAGGCTAAGCATATGTCCACTGAAGGCATTACAGAACCCCCTATTTCTATCAAGTATATGGTTCAAAACCTATTACTTAAACTAAGGATTTGATCTGACTGTAAAAAACCCCCATGTAAATAAAACTGCTGTGCCTGTGTGAAATCCTGCCAGCACTGATGGGGAGTTTTATGTTCAGAACAGTTTGGTTATACATTGCAATTTGTTGAAGAGAATAAGCTGTTTGACATTAAAACAACACAGAGACTAATCAGCGTGCAGGAAATAAACAAACTCCCCATCTCTCTGTGAAGCTGCGCTGAGCAAAGCTTAGGAGCACTGGGAAATCCCAGGCTCCAGATCAAGATGCATGTTGGTTGTAGGGCTTTGGAAGAAGAAAGTTGAGCTAACTCAGCTGTGACACAAGAGACCACTAGCGTGAAGAGCACATGCACCAGAAAACAGCTCAGCTGTGTATGTGGGTGGCAGCTCGCAAATGAGTGAGAGGGCTGAGAGTATGAATGACTGATGTTAATAGTGATTGGAGTTAAGTGCATGTGGACAAAGTATTGAACTTGGTTGGAATTGCATGACTGAATGTTGGGCCATAGCTCGCTGCCCTTGCTGCTGAATGGTTTCATTCTCCTGTGTTATTTGATTGTCACTGTAATACACTTCCTACCTACAATACCGCCAAAACAAGAGCATGTATAGTATCTGGTGCAGCTTGTGGATCAGCCCACATCTTTAGCAGCTAATAGGTAAATAATGGACATGTATGGAGGCAAAAGGAATCAGGACTGAGCCCATACTACCATACATGACTCATCTAGTGCACTATTCAAAATCAATTTTTAATAAATTGCTGTTTGTTTTGTGATGCTTGATGGATATCGGGGCATCTTTTTGGCAGATGACGCACACCCTGAATGCAGTAGATATGTGTATTGAATATGGCATATATGTGTATTAAGTAGCTTGGGGTGGGAAACATATCTCCATATTACCCCTTTATTCCCATAATACTCTGAGCTGCCTGTGATCTTGATGCAAGCAGGACATACACAGAGAAGGATCACTCTTACCTTTCCCTCTCTCTCACTGTAAATAATGACTGATGACTCGGACATTGGAAAGAGACAAGTCAAATAGGCCTTTGGTCTAACCCCACGTGGCACATTTGTATTTTATGTTTTTTACTCAAGGTATACCTAGTAAAAGTAACATTTTTGAAAGCCTAGATTGACTTGGGAGACAAAGTTTTATCTCTAAGTCTAGTTATATCAGTTCAAGTCAATAGTATGTCTATGCTCCCTGACCTATCCTATTCCCACCTCATCCCATCCCTAGGGCTATTCTGCTGACTGCGTGAGGATGCTTTTTCTGACTGTACTCAGCAGCATGTTATATTGACCAGAACTTTTGGGCTAACAAGATCCCATATGTGTCTGTCTTTGGCCATGAAAGGCTTTCAAAGTTTCTGTCTGAATGGGGAACCAATCTGATATAATTCCTATTTGGATTAGCTGCCTTAAAAATGAATACACTTTGTAACATTTTCAAAAGTGCCTTAAACACTTGGTGAAGAACAAACATCTGAACAAGGACAAAAACTTAAGAGTCCCTAAATGCCCACTCTCCCAGCATAGCATAGTATAACATAGCATTGCATAGTACTGTCTGACTAGAAAAAAGACAGGCATGACCTATTTACTTACTATGGGCCATGTTCACATTCATCTAGCATATAATGGTCTCGCTTATAAGGCTAGCGTGATTTGTAGTGGTAAATGATTTTTAGTTCAGTAGTTGCAAACTTTGATCCCAGCATCAGACAAAATCTCAAATGCACATTACAAAGCTGCCACTATTTTTAGACTGCAGCAATTCTTTTAAAAAGAGACAATTCTTGTACACTGTATATTAACTTCTCAGAAAGCCTTTCCACGTGGTAAAATAGATTTGGAGAACAAAAGCATTGAACATTGCAACTTGAATAAGAAGACGGTCTTTTATTGTTGGCTTTGAAGCACCGAACAATGTCTGCAACTTGTTCTGCGAAAGAGAAAGGGAGAAATAGAGACTTTCACCTACATTTACATTCTAATGTTCTCTCAAAATAGAATTCCTCTCTGGCCCTCGGATAAATACCATGCCGTAGCTTGGGGATATTGCTTTAATTTATGTGGCTAGCGACAACAGAATTGGACAGAAACAGTTCCCATTCTCAGATGTTTATTGCCACTGCTCAGAATGGGGTTGAGCAAGAAAAAGCAGCAAGGTGAAACCTTCCACAGTAAAAAGGGCTGTGCTAGCCTGACAAATCACTTGGATTCTGAATATTGAAATGATAAACTGGAATGGCTGGCTCTAACACTAGCCTTTCTGCAGGTAATATACCCCATGCTGAACTGGTGTTGCTTCCTACCGCACAGTCTCATCAGAAAGGGAGCAGTGGTATAGACAGCAGGATGGTGGGGAGAGGGCTGGTTGCATGGGAAGACGTGGCAGATAATGAAATGTGGCTTGGGCGTCAGGTGTTGTCCTGCTATTTAGTTCCCTGACAGTTCATTTGTTTCTAATAATTTGTTTGATTAGCAAACAGAAAGCCCAGCAGAAGGGAGAGGAGGAACTGCAAGAGGAAATTCATTTGCTGGCAGAGACATGAGCAGTTTTGGTTTCGTTACAGCTGAATCCATTCTACTCCCAACACACATTTGCATAGTCTGCCTTCTGCAAAATATCCTCTTTGTATGTATCTGCAGCTACCTAAGCCCTGCGTGTATGCATCTGAACTGCTGTCATGTTACATCTAGCCAGCAGCACTGGGACAAAGCAAAATCTGAAATGCTGTCTACCCTTTTCTTACTGTGACAATCTATGGACTGTTTGGCTATTGTTAAAGTTGTCAGCATGGTGCAAACAGCTCGCTGATGTTTTACCAGGGTTATGATTGTTCTCACTTGGCATTATTGTCAGTACAGGCACATAAGGGAAAAGAAAGACTTACACACCAGCTAAGGGCTGCTGCTTTTAAGAAAATTTTACTTTAATATGCATTAAAAAACCCCAAACTTTACCCTGGATTCTTAACAGCAGTCCGGTAAGAAGTCTGCCGGTCACCGACAAAGACAGATCAGGTAATCTCAATGCATTATATAGGCTAGACGCAGGCAACATTTAGTGCTTATTTTTGATCTGCGCTTAGTACATTCACACAGGTAATCCTAGGTGTTTTCAAGGCTCAGCTCAGGATTTTCTACTGCAGGGTGCATGAAAAACTGCTGCAGACCAATCACTGGGCTAATGGGATTCTGTCCATTAAAGTGTCTTTCATAATCTTTGGGTCTTCTAAAACCAGAGGTTTTTTTGCAAATACCATGCTACCCCATCAACTAATTTTGCACGTATTCATAAACTTATGGTAAACTAATAGTTCCCATTCTATAGCACTGAGTTGGCAGGCTGCACAACCAAAAGCTTAAAGATTAACATGGCTGTTTGACTCATTAGTGTTTCACATGTTCATGTGCTGGTGTGAAAAAGGAAAGATAGGCTGTATTTGGACTTGTGCAGAACTTCTTGTCTACATTGCTCTGTACATTGCCACCTCTGACCCTTGCAATTGGCTTTTCATTGCAACTAGTGAAATGGTGGCATGTATCGGCATGGAATTAAAAGTAGACTTTGGGAAAGTAGGGGGTGGAAAGTAATTCTGGAAAAAAGGAAGCTGCAAAAACCATTGCAGATTTTCAGAACTCATTTGGCATTAACTAAAATCCTATCCTGTCTTGGGGAACCAGTCAACAGGAAGATGCAGCAGATGACATGACTTTTGATGCCCAGTGCTTTCTGTCTGCCCCTTGATGTTTTAAATTTACAGCAATATTGTCCCCATTGCTGTGTGTTTTTCTTGGGCCCCTTCAAGTTGTGACATCTGGCCAGGCCAGCATGATGAATGGTGGGTCAAGGTCAAAAGGTTTAGTTCAGCTTGCGCAACTATTGCAAAATTGAGATAGTCCTCAGAAGGCTGCAGGCTTTGGTTCAAGCTCAACTGGATCCTCAAACGGACCAGTAAGACCTCTTACGGGTTTGTATTTCCACTGATGTGAAGCAGTGTATGGGGCTGGGAATGAACATACCTAATGATGGTCTGCTGCTCAGCTGCATCTGCGTGTTAATTTATAAGGGGAAAAAATACTACAGTCTCAAATAAATTTGCCATCATTTACCCCTGCTTGACTCTTGTTTTCCTGCTGTGCTACCTAATGCCTAATATCATCTCCAAGATCACCTATCCTCTTTTAGGCTTTCACACTTAGCCTCTACACTTGCACATTTACTTTTCAAAAGGTGTGGTACAAGAAGCCCTGATTTGAATGTGTGGGATTTCAGTTGTGGGAGACATGGTACTCAGAATTGTGTTAGTACGTGATGGCCACAGACAGAACACCAGTTCTAAGGTAAATAAAAACATCTTTCTATTTTTCTTCTCTAGCAATTACTGAACCAGAAGGTTTTAAAATGGATTTTGGAAATGTCATTGAAAACTTTCCTTAGCAGTTTCCTGTCGAATGTATTTCTAGGTTTAGTAAACACTTGGAAAAAAAATAAATCAGTAACTTCTTGGTTGCAATCCGTCCTTCATTCATAGCTAAACTCAAGGGGGAAAAAAAAAGGGAAATTTAGGCAGATCATCTATTGTTATATTTCTGCAGTTCTTAGAAATGGAAGATAATTGTACTGTAGCTACTGATTTCTGTGGAAAAAAGTTATTGCATCAAAGAAAGAACCATGCCATGGACAGACCAACTTCCTTCCCCAGTATCATCTATTTATACTGAAATGTTTCGACCTGGGGGCTAGGTGCACATGAGCTTTCCTCCTGCTCCCAGGCAAAGGTGACCTAACTGCTCAGCTGTATCATGGGAGGCAGAGTCTCTCCTGGATCCAGAGACAGTGGTGCTAGGAATGAAATATGAGCACCATGGATGGTCAGTGAGACAATGTGAAATGTGGGTGAGATGTCTATTGCATGCATGAAGTGGGAGACATGGCAGGTCTGACTGAGAAAGCTCCTCAGGGAGATTTAGGGTTAGGAAGGAGACTTTGGCTTTGTCCTTTGTTTCAGTGGGTTATAAAATACATGGAAGCAGCAGTGAAAATCAGAGAGGGCAGAAGGGAATGAAGAAAATAAAGTCTAGACTGGTAAATCTGCTCATCTTTGGCATAAAGGCAGTGAGTAAAACTATGAGAACAGCTATAGTCCCTTTCAGAAACACCAGTTGTTGCCATCAGCATGAGTGGGGTGATCCTTCCCCTCTGCTTAGTGCTGGTGAGACTCAGCTGGAGTGCTGTATCTGGTGCTGGGCTGCCTGCTACAGAAATGACATCAATATACATTTCCAGCAAAAGACTGCTAAAGTAATTAAGGACATGGAGCATATGCCAAACAAGAAGCATCTGAGAGAGCTGGGGCTGTTTAGTCTTTAGAAGAAAAGACTCAGGGGAAACTTATTAAAGTCTATAAATACCTGAAGGGAGGGTACAATGAGGATGGAGTCATGATCTGTTCAGTGGTGCCCAGTAAGAAGACAAGAGGGAATGGGCACAAACTGAAATACAGAACTTCAATTCGAATGTAAGAAAAAAAGGTTTTTCACTGTGAGGGTGACTGAGCACTGAAACAGTTTGTTCAAAGAGCAAGGTAGTCTTCATCCTTGGGAATATTCAATACCTGACTGGACACAGCCCTTTTCAACCTGCTCCTGCAGGTCCTTTCCCACCTCCACCATTCTGTACTTCAGTGGTAAGAGGAATTTATTCACCAACTACAAATGCTGGCCCTTCTATGTGAAATGCTATTTTTAATAGTACTTAAATCCCAAAAGTGCTTTGTAGAGCTCATCGGCTTAGGATGAATAGCCTTAGATATGGTCCAGAGAGGCCTACGGATCCTCTCTTTCATTTCACTTCATTTCAGTATCTAAAACCTTAAATCATGTAGCTTGCCTCTGAAAGTTTCATTGATGTAAACTGAAGATTGAAACAAACAAAATAGGAATTTTACTTTCCTGAAAATGATGCACAGAAAAAACATAATGGAATTTTAATATATATTATCATGTAAATTAAATGCCTGCATCTTCCTTAATCCCTCGATATTTAAAGAAGTTAAAAATATTCAAGGAATCTCAATATTCCTTTAGAAGTAGTCCTATGCAAGATGAAATCACTATTTCTGACCCCATAACATTTGACAGATATCAAACTCTCCCTCAAATTTTATATGGCTTTATATTGAGATTGTATTAATAAAACATGTGTAAGGGGTTAATAAATGATTGAGAGTGCCTTTAAATGCTTTATAGATTTGGGCAATGGCTTAGCTATAAGCACATCAAAGGATGACAATACTGAATGTTATAAGAGCTAATCAATCAAATTGTTGGACTGCATAAAATGTGCATCCATCCTTTACACATTTCTTTAAAGCTCCATTTGTCATTTATTAACCCTTTATAAACCACTTCAAAGTGGAATCTAAATTAGAAGCATAGCATCATGTGAATAGTGACATCTCTGACATTTTAAAGACTTTGAGGACATTTTAAAGACTTTGAGTACATTTTCTTTAAGGCCCCTCCAGGAGCCACCTATTGTACCTGCAATTGGAGATGATTGGGCATAATCATTTGGAAATTCCCTTCCAGTCTGAATACTGAACTGATAATTCTAAACTTCAATGGACCAAACATAAACTGAATATGTTCCATTAAATCAGTGGGGTATCATCAGGTTCTGACAACTGAGTAGTTATCATCTTTGCTTCCTTCCAAAGACAGTGACAGTTACCTAACTGAGTTCTCCATCAGACGTTGAAACCATTTATATGTCTTGTGTAGTCCTTTCCTGTTACACAACAGAATTTTATAAGTGAGGACTGAAAACTTTTTCCACAGTAATTAAAATGCACTCTATAAGATAATGATCCTAGGTACTCTCCAGACAAGACAGTGGGTGTAAAACAGACAGCACACTGAAATAAATCAAGTAAACAAATTCTTAATTTAGCTTGAAAACAGCCAGGCACATCTGGTGCTCTCTAAGACAGGATTTATGAAATTTCAGTATTAGTATGCAAGATTAGTCTACAGTTGTGAAGCAAGCAGTGACCTGCCTAGGGGTCAGAATAACATGCTTGAATAAATATTTAGATATCAGTACAGAACTCAATGTGTTTCTTGAATTGTTGTCTCCTGAAAAGAAGTTGGTTGGCAAAGGTAAAGATTGGTTTGGCATTCATGGTCATGTTGTGCCTGACCTACGGCCCAGGCTTTGAAAAATCCTGCAGTTGTCACGGACTTGAGAACATAGGGACAGATCAACAACCAACTCATGTATGCTTGGCTTTATTGACCAAGTATTGTAGCTACAGGTTAGCAAGCTTTCCTGTAGTCATAGAAAGAAGCTGAAATACTGGTGAGAGGAAAGAAAGCAGCAGAAGCTGCCATTTGCTCTGACCCAGTTTTGCACTGGGTTTCGTTCCATTCACCAACATCAGCTGGAGAAAAGTGTCTGGCTTGCATTAAGTCCATTGCAAAAATGAGTTAAATATATTAAAGAAGATCCAGCAGCCAGTTAGAATCAAACCTCAAGTAAGGATAAAAAGCTGAAACCGCAACTGGTACAAAACCAATTTATAGCAATAGAAAATTTTGCCCGTGGAGGTGTATGGAAGCAAAATGTCAGCATGATATCTTCCTCTCTTTGTTGTATTCACCAGAAAACATCACTTCATTGGTCAGTCATGTGAAGATGGAGTAAGTTTCAGAAATTTTATAGATTTGATAAGTGGATTGTTATTTTTGCTCTCTATAAAACAGTCTTTATCTGAATTATCTTGAATAAATGTTATGACTAATTGTTGGGACTGATGACTCTTCTTAAATGGATTTTCATTTTATACACATAGGGGTTTGGAGGTTGTATTAAGCAAAAGATGAACCTGCTGTGATGACACTTGTTTATTGGGACTACACTATGTTTTCAAACTTCAATAGCTTTGATTGGCTTACATAGGGAGCATCTTTTTGGAAATAAATAAATGTTTTGCTTAGATGACTGTCCCACATCTGTGTTTTTCTAGTGAAATCCCTAAAATAAACATCTCATAGGGACCTGAGCTCCTGGAAAGGCACCATATGCTGCTCTTGGAAGGATCAGAATTGCAAAATAGATGTTGTGAAAAGAGCATACAAAAATCCTTATATGTCTCCTGTTTTTCAGTGGAGAACAAGAGCTGTCATGCATCTACAGCAACGGGGTTGTGCAACCATATTCTTTACCAGCTGCAGAACTATGTATACAGAGGGGATTGTGATCCTTGGTCTCCCTCTTTAATACGCCTTTAATTTTTAACTTTAATAAGTCTTTAATTGAAGACTTAGGTCTTCGACTTCTATCTTCCTGTCTATACCCCCCTTACACTACTTCTCCTTTTAGACTCCAACTGGCTTTTTGACTTGGAGTGCTGCTCTTAGCTCCGTTGGAGCCTTTCCTGGTGACAATAGCCAAGTCATAATGCAAGGGAATCTTCAATGACTCTGAGCCAGGCTTGCAGCCTCTCTCTGCACTCATGGATTTTGTACAGATGGGTGCTGCTCTTTCTTTCCTTGTGTGTTCCACTCCACAGTCCCTAAAGTCTTCTCTTTGTGTTGTATTCAATGCCTGGCTTAGCTGGACTCTAATCTTACCTTGGGCTGCAAAGCACAGCACCTGTGTAACTGGGACTCTACCCCACTTTCCATTAAGGAGTGCATAATAACAAGCACAAACAAAATAAGGGTTGTTTTTTTGAGCTAAAGTATCTTATGGCCATAAAAACAAGTGTCATAAGGAATTTTATTAAAAGGCAGTGTTTGACTTCTCTGCGTGTGAGTTTAAGTAAAGAGGATTAGCAAATTCAAATGAATTACTCACAGAAGTAGCTTTTTTTGGGGGGACAGATGATCACATTTTTTCCTTTGCCTTCCTTCACTCTCCAGGACTTGAACTCTATCTGAATATCATATATTTTTGCATTCCCTAACTGACTGAAATACATCCAAAATACATTGAGCTGGCTGGTGTAGAGAACTGCAGGTGAAAGAGTATAAGGTTTAGTGTATAAAATAAGGACTAAATATGCCCGTGTTAGTTTGATTAATTTTAGTTTTTCATTTTTCCTTGCTGTTTAAAGCAAATTGCAGTCTTGAGCCAGATTCTCAGCTGGCACAAATCTGTCAAGTAAAATGAAATTAATGAAGCTACGTTGATTCATATCCACAAAGGATGTAGTCCATTCATAGATGTCAATTGAAAAGGCATATTTGGCATAGCAGATTTTGGAATATAGGGAAGAAGTATTCGCCATAAAAGCATCTTCATATTATTTCTCTGACCTACAGGACTATACAGGCATTGAAAGATTTATAGATGTATCTGGCTTACTGGCATACAAACAAATAAACAAAGATAAGTGTAGGTCTTCAAATTAGAGTTCAAGTACTCTCCAGGGTGACATTTTGCAGTTCTACAATGTGTCTGAGCCTGCAACTAGAAATGTGAAAGAAAGGACCATCCAGCAGACACATACATCAATCTGTCTTGCTCTTGTCTAAATGTTAAATTTCATACAATCAAGAGAAAATCTCTCTTTGCTCTGCAGTACAAGAATTAATATACTTCTACTGTTTCCGTTCATATTAATGAGCATAATTGGATAGGTTTTTTGTTTGATATTGATTGGTATGGATAAAATATCAGCTGCTTTTTAGGCTCTGTTAATTTATAACCACAAAAGCTTCTTGTGGCAATGAGCAGTTGCAAGGCATGTATTAGACATGTATTTCTGCACATGGTTTTCCAATTCCTAAGAGTTAATTTGCATGGCATTTTCTTCCTCTTCTGCTCTTTACAGATTTTTCATTATTTCATAATGTTATCAAACATTTTCACAAGTAATTTTTTTTTTTAATCTCTCTTAAACTCAGTTTTTTGATTTGTGCTCATTATTCTGCTCTGAAACTCTTCTAGTACTGCCATATCCCTACTGAGCTATGTGGCCTGCAACACACATGGTCATCCAGAAGTATTTCTGCTATGAGTTCTTTCAAGAACTCTACAGTATTTTTCACACTACTTCTCATCAGTAATCCTTCTGGATCAATATTTTCCAAGTCTGAATTTTATCTCATGCCTGGTGTTCATTAGCAGTGAACTTTGACTTTTAAACAATACAAAATAAAGCTCAGTTTTGGGACCGTGGAATAAATGTGCTTATGGATTGAAGTATGGATTGAAATACTTGATAAATCTTGATTTTCATCTTGATGTTTTTGTTTATTTATCTAGGTTTGGGAAGTTATTTCTTTTAAAATATCTAGTGAAGCTATCACAATACTGAAATAATTTTTAAAAGATTTATTTTACTTTTTATGGGTGAAGGGAATTCTCAAATCCAGTGTTTTCTCACCAGACTAATAACAGTTACATAAAGTGTAAAAGTAGTGACTCATATTTTCAGCTTCATTATTATTCACTGACTCCTCCATTAAGCCATGGGGCAAATTTATGAGCTACGGTATGTTAAAAGAATGGTACTTCAGTGGCATCAAGCTGTGCCGCAAAGAAAAACAGAAACACAGTGAAACTAAGTTTTCATTTCCAGTAATGTCCTCTTCAAGGTAATTTCCCTCAAATCTTACCTTTGATGTCCTTTTGGATACTGCCATCACAAACCCCTCATCCTAAGTGGCCAAGTGAGCCAGGAAAGTTAAGGCTCTTCCATGTCCCACAGCTGCTAGGAGTAGGAAAATAGGTTTTGATAGCAAGCTTTTATTTTTCTAAAAAGATAGAATATGAACAGAATAGAAAGTGGGAATGAGTTGGGTCTGCTCTCTGAAAATCTAAGCGTTATGGCATTTTAACTATCATCCAACTTTTAGTGCATTGCTGGTCAGGTCATCTGCCAAATGTCCCTCTCTTTTTTTACAGAGAGTTTGGTTATGTTCCTGCTTAGAACTTATAAGCACTTAATGCTTCACTGCACAAAGTGTCTCTTGTTATTCATGTTTTCCATGAGATTTTTTTTAGTTGATCACGGATTGTACTGTGAAATTTTCTGTCACAGGTAAGCCACTGGGAGGAGGGAAGCAAAGGAATAATGGTCCTTATTTATGGCTTCAGTGCCAGTTCAAGCATATTTTTAGTCCTTGCGCTCCTCTGTATGCATGGGCTAATGCTTTCAAGTGCCCTTAGAGTGGTATTTCAGAAAGATGACAAAAAAAAAAAGGAGTAAGAGGAGTGACAAAGGCAGCTGTGCTCTTTATCAGTTAACATCACAAACTAATTCAAGAGTGATTTTTATTTATTTCACATGACAAATGAGTTTTACCAGTAAATTTTGGAACTATTGTGATCATGATAGAAGGGACTAATGTCTAATTTAACATCCTACTTGGTGAAGTTGGATATCACCAAACAAGCTCAATATTGTCCAGAATTCAGTAAGGAGTAACAATTAACATTTGGCTAACAGAAAAAGATACTACTCAAGGTTTTGGCAGGGAGCATTATTCCAGATTAAGCAGCATTTGAACTGTGCATGTGAACCATTTTGCTGATAACTTCTGCAGCTGACCAAGAAAAACATACTGCAGATCACTTATCTACTGTGGTGTGTGATAGCAGGAAACAGAAACTTGCCATGGACAACTTCAGTGTAATAGTCTAGCATTTGCAAAAGGCATTCAAGAACATTTCTCACTGAAGACTCATAAGGAATCTGTGAAGGGATAAAGGAATAGGATAAATAGTTCAGTAAAAAAGGGAAACAAAGTAGGAATAAATATTCTTTTCTCATGGGGAAGGAAAACTGCCAAAATAATCCAACAGGGACCTCTGCTGCATCCGTGATGTTCCACAATTATAAAAGGTCTGATAAAACAGTTGAGCAATGAGGTGACAGTTTGTCAGCAGTACTGAGTTATTCAAAGTTGACTCTTGGCTGGAATATTGAAGAAAGACCTGGCATTCCTGCGTGACCAGGTGAAGAAATGGCAAATGAAATTCAATTTAGATACATATGTGGTAGAGAGGTAGATACCAGCTTTGCAAATATGATGATAGACTGAGCTAACAACAAGCAGGAACTAGTGGCTAGGACTACCTTCCTCTCCAAAAATCCCCCAACCCAAACAACCAACCAACCAACCTCAAAACACAGAAATTCCTGTCCAAGTAACATCAGGATCTGAAAACACCCTCAAGAAACTGGACTCCAATGCAAAGAAGTACAAAAGCAGATGAAATCTTGCTTAGCAGCAGCTCTGCTAATTTGTACTACTAGAGCTGATTTGATACATTTTGATGTTGTTGACAATAAAGTCACACCCTAGCTGACAGTATGTCACTCCATTTGTGCTTTGAAGTGCTAGGATAAGCCAGAATAGCTATTTGCTTTCACTGTAGAGTTTTTCTGGCCCAAGAACCAGCGAGTGAATGGGCTGAAAGCATTCCCTCCCTTGGCTAGCTTGCTAGTGAGTGGCACTGGTCTTAGAGGTGGGCCTTCTGCCTTTTTCTGACACATGAATTAAGGTTATAAAACGATACTTGCATTTAACATCATGAAAACATATAAAAGGAGGTGGTTATATCGCACAATGTGAAGTTAAGGTATATAATGCATTGCCAAAGGCTGTTGCAGGTGCTAAACATTTACATAAATGCTAAATGTTTCAATGGGTTGCGTGGATAAATTCATGGAAGAAAAACATATGCAAAGCTATTAGAGACGTTAGTTTTGGCTCAGGGCCTTCCTGTGTTACAGATTGTGAAGTGCTAGAAGAATATTCTGGGAATCTGTGATGACGATTGCTCTAACTTTTAACTATTTCACAGGCATTTTCTCTGCCACTGCCATCGACAGGGCCTCAGTGTGACCTAACATATGTCATTTTGCCAGCTCAATTTATGGCAATGGTTTTGAGTGTTCATACCCAGGGCATACATCATTCCTGCAATGTGCAAAAGGCCCTGAGTGAGCTCCTGGCTGCACTCTGCCCGAGAGCAGGAGTGAGAGACAGGAGAAGAGGGGGCTAACTACAGCAAAACCTCTTGAGCTTTGTAGCAGATGACATGCCTGGTGCCCTTTTTGACCTCTGCTGTTGCACTGTGGTAGACATCTCCTTTAGCTATCATTATTCAGGTTTCTTGTGGTCTGCCTAATAAACCAGGATTGCATTTCCAAGTTGTATTACTGTGTTTAAGAGCCTATATTGATGGAGATTTATGTTTATTGTACTGGTGGCCATGTAGCCTTTCGCTCACATCTTACTTTGCTGCCTGATGAATTATACGTCTGTCCTTTTTTTCTTATCATGGACATATTTGTACCATTAAAAACACTGTAAAAAATACAGATAAACAAATATTTGGATTTTTAAGAGAAGCTAGAAGAACATTTTTGCAGTAAGTTTAGTTCTGAAAATTCCTACAAATGCAGCCATGCCAGCTCACATTTAGAAAGCTGCTTATACTATGAAGAAGTGAAGACATGAACAGGGAAAGATAAGTGACTGACGGCCATGGAGATCAAGCTTTTATAGAGCAGAGACAGCAAAGGTAAAGTGCAGTGTGCTACCTGCAGTAAGTTACTCAATTCATTAAACCACAACCCGCAAATGCCACTGAGGACTTCCTGGAGTTCCTTTTTTAAATAACAAAGGATGAGTCTGGAAGCTATTCCAATCTAGTCCTTGGCTTACTATCTCCAGTTGAGCGACTTTTGCGTCATGAAGCCCTGGCCTGTCTTGGAATGCGTCTTGTCTTAAATCAGCATTAAGAGAGAGGAGAGCATTTGCTGGGTTGACTGTTAGAGATGTCTAGAGGATTGCTTTATCTTTTATGTATGGTGTAGCAACATGATAAAACAAAACAAATGCTTTACAAAACCACCAGGAAGCAATTAAGTATCTAAAAAAGGGGCCAGCAGAAAGAACAGTAACACAAAGCTGCGCATTTTGCAGTGAATGCCAGTCCTTAGAAAGAGAATAAATATCCTTGGTTTAATTGTAGGTATTCTCAGGCTATTTAACCCCATGGGAATGTGACCAGTTTGTTCTGGGTGGGTGAACATGGCACTTCATGATGTTTTTATAGAGAAAACTCCAAAGAGTCTGTGCCTGGAGTAAGATTATACGTCTCGTTGAACCCTGGTTTAGCATAAGAACCCACTTGGTACAGAGCTATCTGCAGTGACCTGATTTGTTTATTGTGCTGCTTTTGTTATACAGGTTTCTTAGTGAAGCAGAGCCTTTCCTACCTTGCCTTTCTTAATGTCTTATTGGTGAAGAAGACAGAGAGATTGTCTTTCTTTGCTGTCTGAAGTGACACTGATGATCAATGAACAGCTTGTCCAGAGGAACAAAATTGATTGTTCTTGATAACCTGTGCTGGGAAAAGCTTAATGTTTATGAACTGCTTTGAAGGATCCTACACGGTGCCCTGCTCCCGAACATGTCAAGTTGTACTTTCATGGCACCCAAATTGTCTTCTATTGCAAATATTGCTGAAACTAGCCATATTTATTCTCACAGTTATTTGTTTGAATATTGCTAATGAGTTCTGTAATGCATAGGAATTGAGGGCAGTTTATGACCAAAGCCGCCAGCTGAAAACATGGGGGTTTTTGTCAGCCTTAAAACAAGACCAGGGGAGATCTTGTTTCTGTCTGCAGCTACCTAATAGAAGGCTGTCTGGAAGATGGAGCCAAACTCTTCACAGAGGTGCACAGATACAGAGGTGCTTAGGACAAAAGTCAGCAGATGCAAATTGGAATATAGGAAATTCTGATTAGGTAAAAGGAAATATGTTGGAAGACGTTGCCCAGAGTTTGCCCAGGGTTGTCAAATCTTCATTCCTGGAGCTTCTCAGAGCTCAGCTGGATGAGTTTCTGAGAAAACTGATCGAACTGGACCCAGCTTCAAGCAAGGGGCTGGCCTACGCAAGCTGAATTTTTCTAATCTAAACTATTCCATGTTTCTATGATCATTCTGCTATATATGCCATGTACAGCACGTATACATGGTGCCTTTTTAAGTGCCAAGCTTCCTGACAGATGTCTGCCTGGGAATTAAGCATTCAGTCTGCTGTTCCTGCAGAGACAGTTGAAAAGTTATACAAATACTCCTACTTAATGGCCACCCTATATCTCACCACCCCAGAAATTTGAGATACATGAACAAAAGTTGCCACTGGAATACAAGTTCCTACTTGTGCATATTTGCAAAGTGACGGAATTCCTTCTGGATTTCCCAATTGCCAGGTGTAATCTTGGTTTGTGTTGATTTCTGTCCAATCTAATCTAGCTGAAGGTCTTGGGAGACTGCAGAGGACAAATGAGAAATGCTTACACAGGCTGTGTCTACAGGCAAGAGATATTGACAGAAGTTGCCCAGTTTGACAAGATTTTCTCTGAGTGCTACAGTAACACACCATGATAAAAGAAAGTCACAGGACCAGGGAGGGACTCCCTAGCCTGGGTGTTAATGCAGTACCCCAAGAGGTAGAAGTTGGTTAAAGACCTTGCCTGAATGATATAAATAATAGATCTTTAGGTTTTTTAGGACATACTTTGTGTTGAAAATCAACAGCTACCTTCATTACTATCCGAGCACATTGTTTAGAGTAGTTTAGTATTAGCTGGAGATATTTAAAGTTGTCTCAGCAGAATTCTTAACCCAATGTTTATGAATCTGGTTTTTAACCTGGAAAATGTGTTCAAACCTTCTTTAGCCAAAAAAATTAACTTGGACTTCTGTGCTTGGCAGAGGTATCACAAGCATTGGGGTAAAAAAGTCACTATGCAAATTGCTTTACTCCTTCGTTGTTTTTCTTGGATTTGCTACTCAAACCTATTTGGTGGTTTTGACCTGAGCTGTCTGTGGTCATGGTATGAAGGTATTGGGCTGTTTGACCAAAAGCATATTTGCTAAAAATATCCATATCTTTTTGTGTTTGGATTTGTATTGATGTGGGATTAAGGTACTGGAGGCTTTGCCTTCAGAGAGTGGTTCTGAGAAGTATTATAACAACGGCTGAATATCCTAGACAGAAAGTCTGGGCAGAGTAGGCAGACATTCTAAAGTATATGCAGTTAAATGGCCAGATATTAAAGCGTGAGTGAGAACTACAGACTCTGAAACATTTTGAACACAGATATGAGAGGCTGAATGCATGGTAGGAAACGTAGATACCATAGTAATGGGAGACATCGGGGGAAACACAAAAATAGCTGGTTTAGATTACTGAGCAGAATCAGAAGCATGATGATCACTTAACTTCCGTGAAGAGATTTTCTGGAGTGGACAGATTCCAGTATGGGTGGATGGCTTTTAAAAGGGATCCATAAAAATAGTTAAAAAATCTCAAAGAATGCAGACAGGAGAGGAAGAATGTGCATTGTCTGATCAGCTACTCTCTTTGACTAATCCTGTTAGACTAGGATCCTGGAACAGAGATGGAAAGTGTGGTCAGATTTGATTTCCCTTCATATTTTCAACTGTCTTTGGGTGCACACGGTGACATCAGTATGAAAGGAAGGGGAATTGTAGAGTCATGCCCTTTATTTCTAAACTAACTGCACTTTGAAAATTGAGAAGGTGGGAAAGTGATCTAGATGTCTGCATTTAGGAATTTGTGCCATTATAGATGCTGTGAGATATCCAAAATGTCTTTACAGGGCTGATAGATATGACATTCTAGGGTGCCTCATCTGGCACTTAGACACACTTGTTTAGACACTCAGATTGCTCTTTAGAGGTCCAATTTAATTCTGCCGTCAAGGTCTCCTCTGTAGTCAGTGGAGAGGGATGAGAAGAGATGAATCATTCTGCGGAAGTGCCATTCTCTTTCCTTTGATTACAGAGGGCAGGAAATAGCCTAAAATTGATCCTGTTTCCATCCAGCTGCGGTTAAGTGAGATGCATCCTGGTATGTTTGTATGAAATGTGGTGGGCCTGGATAAAAGGTCACTGTGGCTAAATGGGAGAGTTCTCAGTGGATCCTGCTAGCTACACCTTTTCTCTTTACTTCTGTATGTCCCCACCACTTGCCAGCTCTGGTGCACAAAACTGTATTTATTTAATTCATTAATACACAGCTAAAAGAGTTAGATTGATTTTGTGTGTGGATAGTGTTGCTTTTTTGACACCATATCTGGTGTAAGTGTTAGAAGAGAAGAAGACAGAGCAACATCAAGCAAGGAAGGGAGCAGGAGGACTTATGGAAGGTGATTGTAAAGGGGAGATCCCTTTCCATGGGATGTGACCATGATGTGATATGTGCTGTGACTTAGATTTTGAAACTGAACCAAATGCTTTAAGATTTTCCTGGATATCTCAGTCTATCTTGGATATATCTGTCTGAGCACAAGCGCAGACTGACCTTAAGAGACCTAATGACTTCTAACTACTTAATGTTATAGCTACAGTCACATGTACCAATAAATGACAGGAAATATGAAAACTTTATCATTGATGGGATCTATTCTGGGAAAACCGTTCATTGAATACACCTTTATTTTTTTTAACTTTTTACAGGTCAGTGAATAAATCCAAACACACTGCAGTGCAACATTTAACTGTGAATAAAAGAGGTTTGACAGAAAGCAAATTGCTGTACAGGTCACTTGACACCATTCTCAAACAACCAAAATGATGAAAATAAGGCTCTGAAGGCCCACCAAGCAGTCAAGGAACATATAGAGGGCATGTGATAAAAATGTGTTAAACAGTAGCTTTCCACTCTATTTTCCATATCATAGACTCATCTGATCAATAAAACAAATGTGTTGAAGAGAACCAACAGAGGAGGAAAGAGACAGAGAAGTGTGCTTGACTGAAGCTTTTTAAATACCACTTTAATTATATCTATGTTTTGATGTAGACTTCTCTCCGTAGCTCTGTAAAAGTCAATTTCTGCATATTTTCCTCTTTCTGTGCCACTAATGTAAAGACTGAAGGATATATGAGTTATTTATGCTGCTGTCAATATGTATGTCTCTACCTGTCAGTGGGGGAAGTGGAGGGATGATATGTCATTTAAAAATGCTGATACACTGTAATTGTTACTGACCAGAAGATAACTGCTACCGTATTTAGCATTGCTGTAGTCCTTTCCATCCTCAAAATACTTTCTAAATGCTAATTAGCTGCTGTAACTCACCAAGAATTTTCTGTCAAAAATGTTTTTTTGACATCAGTTGGGTTATTTTCTCCTGGAAGCAGAAAGTTTTAACAAAAAAGGATGGAACAGACACAGAAAAAAAGAATAAAACAAGAAAAGTTGTATGGGTAAAAACGGAAAGATTTTGTTTAAAAGTCTTGGTTGGCGCCCTGTAGTAATCGCAACCGGTGTTCTCATATGCATGCTGTTACTGTATAAGGAAGGAAAGACTAGCTTGACCATGACTACATTGTCTGTGGCATGCTCCAAAGTAACACTCAAAGCAGCCGCCCCCCCAGAATAGACATCAAGAGATTTCAGAAGCACAATTTTCTGGGTGGGGATTGATGGTAACTGCATGTGCTTTGTTTGGGTTTTTGTTTGTTAAAGGTCTGCCAACTGCCCCACACAGCCGATTACTCACTCTCTCCAGTGGGATGGGAAGAGAATCAGAAGGGTAAAACTGATAAAACTCATGGGTTGAGATAAAGACAGTTTAATAGGTAAAGCAAAGCTGCTTGCATGAGCAAAACAAAGCAAGGAATTAATTCATCACTTCTGTTTGGTAAGCAAGTGTTCAGCCATCTACAGGAAATCAGTGCTCTACCACATGTAATGGTTACTTGGGAAGATAAATGCCATCACTCTCAACATCCCTCCTTCCTTGTTCTCCCAGCTTTACATGATGAGCATGATGCCGTATGGTGTGGAATATCCCTTGGGTCAGTTGGGGTCAGCTGTCCCAGCTGTGTCCCTTCCCAGCTCCTTGTGCACCCCCAAATTTCGGTAATGGTAACTACGTCATAGCTTTCTAGTAGCACAGTGGCTTTCAACTCCTCAGGAGCCCCTGGCTCATCTCCATAGGACTTTAAGTGTGCTGCAGCATTCCCAGCATATCTCAGAGCAACAGGCACACACAGCAGAACAGGATGGATGTGTGAATCTCTGCTGCTTCAGCGTGAACTCCAATAGCTTAAATTAACTGCTGGTGAAAGTGTGCAGTCTCAGCCTTGGCATACTTTGTGCCTAATCACATGTGTACGCTCCTGCTTCAGTAACTCTGCTATGAAGGATAGGCCGTGGGGTGACAACAAGGAGTTATTAAACTGTTAAACTGCTCAAATTAAGTCCATTGTTGATCATCTTGGACTTTGCTCCTCAAAACAGTGACACATTGTGCAGTTATCTGCTACCTGTATATCAAAACTGGACAGAGGATCTGTTATCAAAGTACGTTTCTTCAGTGTCAGCCAGAGGCCCTTTTTGCTGGGCTCTTCCTGCATGTTTATGTGACAGGAGCCATTCCTTGCCTGGAAGATGAACAAGGGCTGAGAGATAAATCAGGCAATGTGTGTTATATAGAAAAAGGAACTTCTCCATGAAGATACAACAGATCTGGAGTACGTCCACAGCAGTCCATGTTGCCTTAGTTCTTATATTCCTGTGGTTTTCTCTGTTTCAGGGTTATCCTCCATCTTAATTTTCAACACCATGTGAAGTAGTAGGCAATAAAGTAATTCAGTTGCTGAGGGCTTATTACATTCCTAGGATTTTTCAGAAAGCCTATTTAGGGAAGGCCGTACATACTGATGGATTTAAGATCGTTATTTGCTAGTTAGACACTGTAAAGAGAGTAGTGATCATGTTGTTTGTGGAATAGTGTTTACTGTCACTGGATTGAAATGCAGCTGCACACTTGCTCCTGAGAAAATGAACTGGGGATGACAGTTTAAGCTAAATCTCTCTCAAAAAAAATAATTTATCATAATCCTTGGGTGGGCATTCCAGAGAGAAATAGAACTGTCTCTGACACTGCTTCTGCGCTAAAAAAGGAATTAAGGAAGATCATCACATCCTGAACAGGGTAAATGCTAATATTGTCAAAAGTCTTGACAGTATTCACAAAACAAGTCTGCCTTTCTGTGCAGGGAGCTGTGGGCTGTGCAGAAAGGTGCAGCATTGCCAAAGCTTTCCTGTGGCTCCTGAAGGAAGAAGCTTGGCTGTCTCAGGTCTGTCAGAGCACTCCTGAGTCTGTAATGGGCTCTGCTACTGTGTTTGGCCTATGTGTTTTTATGCAGATGTAGAAATGTCCTTTTCTGACCCCTGTGTGATAACAGTATTTAAACTGGGGAATTCTCCTTTCTGCTTGAGAATCCTAAGGAATTGGTTAAGACCCTTGACTTCTGTTTTTTTTTTCCACTTCAGCAAAGATATAATTGCCCCTTGGTGCCCTTTTGCTACCAAATGATCATTCTGACATGGGTTCAGTCTCATGTAGTTCATTCAAGAATATTAAAGGGTCACCAAATGCCATTAGTTATATTATTACTGATGACCTGAGTGATGGAGTTTGGTTTCAAATCCATCAATTTTCAGCTAATAGCAACCATTAGCAGGTAAAGATAAACGAGGGGTGCTTTATGGTACATCTGCACTTCATCTGCTATACACAGGTAATACATCTTCTACTGCAGATATAAAACCACCCTGATGAAGGGGATAACAGAACATGAAACTGTTTTTCAGTCTCTAAGAGACAGTTTCTGGTTGGAAGAAAGTACTCATTGACAGTAACTGGTGATAGAAAGAATTTATGAGCTCTCAGACAATAAATGACACAAAATCTCAGCAGCAAAACTGATTAGTAAGAATTACAAGTGTGATCTCTTTTCATGGCCTTGGCAGGTAACGATGCTTTGGGACACCAAAGTGACCTTGGAAGTTAATAGTTTACTTCTTGTTACAACAAATAAAATTAAATTATTCTTGTTTTGATAAATCTTTTTAAGGATTGTTAATTGGGAAACCTGGCCCTAACAGAGCTACAGGATACACAAGACTGCTTTTTACTTCCTGCTGACTTCTGGGGATTGATTTAAAAACTATTGGAGGCAATGGGTAGACTCAATAGGGCTTTGAATTAGGTCATTAAAATTAGTATCAATAAGCAAGTCACTTCATCTCTCTGAGCCTCTGTTTATGTGTTCACATGGGGACAGCTAATAATTACTTACATCAAAATGTTTAGAGTATTTTGCGATGTGTCTGTGGACAATATTAAAGAACAAATCAGTCATTTAAATGTGCATAATCTATTGTTTACTCTAAATTATATGCAATAAATATAGTTTATGATGGAATTAAAATCTGATTCTACAGTAATTGCCAGTTAGCTGTAAAGGGGTCACAAAAAAATGCAAATAAAACAAATTAACATCTATGAAATAAACAATTTGTGAGAATATCTAAAATCACATAACAGCTTAATGGCACATAAAAAATAATTATGATACAAGCAGAATGACACTAAACTATGATAAACCTGTGTTGTTAGTAATTTTCAGACTTGTAGTTAAGTGGTGATTAGTAAGTACAAACTACACAGAAAATCTTCTAGTGTAATACAATTAACACCAAAGCTTAAGAAAAAGGATCAGATATAATGGTAATTAATGCAGGGAAGATTCTATCTTGGATTAATTCAGCCAGCTTTATTTAGGCAGCTCCAGGAAAGAATAAGAGCTGCTTATATTCTTATTATTTACTTTGTATTTTTTCCTATATTTTATTTTATTATTTTTGGTGAATTGCCCCTCTCTCCCCCCAGTAAATGCATTTAATTAGTATATTCCAATGAAAGTGTGATCTCTATATATGTAGACAGACCTTTAGATTCAGAAATATCCATCTTAGAGTAGAATAAGAACATGAATCTTAGGACTCTTAAGAGCCCTTGATCTCCCTGGTTCCCACTCTGATCTGAGACTCAGGTCAGTGCTACTTCTCTTCCTTATCCAGGTTTTCACAGGAAGGAAATATCAGCCTTGTGGCACACACCAGAAGTTTTCTAATATTATGACAAAGAAACCTCGATCCCAGCATATGAGGGTGAAGACCCTGCAGCCCACATGTAGGGAACATCAACTGTGGAGCCAGCAAGTAAGGAAATGTGAATCCTACTGAAACCTGCAATAAAACTTTTGCTGTCTTTGCTAGGAGCGATACCTTTTACAGGCTTGTGGCATGTTACAAAAGCTGAGGAAGTCCCAAACGTCTTCTTTGGAGAAGACTTCTCCTTTGGCCCCACAGGGCAGCTGCAGCAAAGGGTAAGGGGGGACCTACAGAAGAGGCTGCAGTTCTGCCTAAAGCCACTTTCTCTTCCCAGCAAACTGACCTGTACATCTAATATGGTTACCTTAGGAGACGAAAGCATCATCCTGTTGTTTTAGAACAAACACTTTGCAGAATGGCTATGGGGACTGAAAGCTAATAAAAAATGTGTTTTTTCTCACCAGGAGCCATCCTAAAGTCACGCCTGTTGCAGGGCAACCAAATTTAAACAACTAATTTTAGTTTTCATTGGTGAAACACAAATGCTAGTAAGTAGCATTATGTAGTCTAAGGAGTTTAGGTAAGTCTGTCTTTTCAGTTCCTTCTTTTGGTACCAAGACTTTATTTTTATAGACACAGAACAGCAATCCTTAAATTGCCACTTAGAAACTTAAAAACATGCAAGGAGATAAACATTAAAAAATAATTGAAAATGAAAAGCAAAACAAGCTAACCCATTTCTTAATGTCATCAGCTGGTGTAATCACCATCCTAGATGGAATAAAAAGGATCAGATCCTTGACTATGCATAGTCTGTACTTGTATGTGAATAGGTTTGTGTGGGCCAAGCTGTGTGGGCTTGAAAATAACTTGAAGAATTGCGAGTTTTCATTGTTATTAATAAGGTCAAAATGTACTTTCTTTTATTCAGGCAGAAACAGTCAACACCTAAACAACACTATAAAAATGAAGTGCAGCAAATCCAGAAGTTAATATAAAATCCACATGTCAATCTGTCTGTGGGAAGTATTTTGAAAGCCAAAGGCAACTCAATAAAAAAGGCAGCAGAAACAGCAACATTTCAATTAGGTGAGAAGAGAGTAGGCCCTGTCAGTTCATTACTGAACTGTTTCTTCCAAATACTGTCTTTTTTTCCTTTGTCCTAGTTAGTTCATTAATGCTGGTCTCCAATTAGGAACAATATTTCTAACGAGATCTCTAGTTAGTAACCCTTGGTTGGTTTTTTTTTCCCTGCCCATTTCATAAGTACAGTCATAGAATTGTGGTGTAACTTTTGAAATCTGAGGGTTGAATCATCATTAGTGATGGTACATTAAATCACTGAGCCCCAGAGAACAAAGATGTTAGGTGGTGAAGTGGGAAGAACAGGAAGAAAGGGATGAAAAGAGAGAAAATCACAGCAGAACTGACCAGTCCTTGGTCTTGTCAAATGCACCTGCCTTTCTTGCACCTCTTTCCTTTAGACATCACATAAGCTCTTGGAAAGTAACGTCAATCTCAGACTTTGATAAGAACCATTGCAGCAGGGATCTTTACTTATCTGTGCCTACCTCTGCAGCAGTAGCTTCAAGTGCGTTTGCTATGCAGGCTGAAGAGATGTCACTGCCACCTCTAAACCTGACAGCTTGGATACAAGAAGAAGAAACTAGTATATTTGTCATCAAATTATTTATTCAGGATATCTTGCTCCATCTGGGTACTTCAAGTCTTTTCAGTGGATCTGTTTTACCCTTATTTAATTTCCCAATTTTTGGCTGTTTAGATGAGATAACAGATAGAATGGGAGTCAGATAAGTAAGATAGGATTTTCACTCCCCACCTGCTGAGTGATGCAGTCCTTCCTGTTTTAAAGTTCCTTCTTTCATGATTACTTTTTAATTTTAAGTTATGAAGCTTAAGAGGTAAAAAACGGTGTTGAAAAGATCCAAAGAAAATTCACTAACTGAAAATAAGTGTAGCACCTAATTCCATGCTAATGAACACTTCTCTTCCTAACTTCATTCAAAAATCTGCCAGCATACTTGCAAAATAAAAAGCTTGTAAATAACTCATCTAAAAGCTTCCAGTTCCTGGGGGATATATGTATTTTGCCAAAGCAAGAAGAAAGTATTCAGCATAATACAAGAAACCCATCTACTCCCTAGATTTGACAATTTATTCTACTTCAACAAGCACATCTATATAAAGATGAAGAAGAAACAGGAACTCAAACTTGAGCTGTTACAAACTTGGGAACTTTGTATTTCATAGGTATATTATGCGAAATGGCTTACACCTTATTGATTCACACAGTTATTAATCAGAAAAGCCTGAGTATATAATCCCACCTGATCTTTCAGTCCTTGGAAATGACAGTTAAAGCTGGCAGCCAGCTTAGTGAAAGAACGGTGGGATGAAAAAAGCAAATGAATATCATGTTGCATTATTCATATAATTCCTCTAACAGAGACACAAGACTTCCATTAGCAGTTGTTGCTCAAGAGCAGGACTCAGGATGAAAGTATACTGAAAATATTAGTATGAGGCTGTGCAAGCATATTGCCATATTTTTCTGTCTCTGTTGTTGGTATTTTTTCAATATTTGTGACCTATGACAAAATATCTGTCTGAGACACATGCAGCTCTTTCTGACTTTACTCATATTTATGACATATTTAGATGCTGCATTTGACCGTAAAAAGCTGCACCATAATGAAGAAACAGAAAGCGGTGTAGCAAGAGCATATGTTGCAAATCACTACCATAAGTAAAATGCTGCATGTGTTAAAGGCTAAGACAGCACAATACTCTTGATATACAGTCTTATCCAGACATTATTGTTACTATAACGGTGTCCAGACAACACAGACAGAAGCAAGGGACCCTGTTGCATTAGATTGTTACAGTTTAGATAGATGAAGAAGGGAAGGAGGAAAAGAAACGTGAATGTATGAAATTACTTTACCTTCACTGAGCAAACCAGCAGAAAACCTGGTCTGGACCTTACTTAAACTTTATTTCAGAGTCTCATGCCTTTAGGAGTGATTAAACTCATTTAGCTTCAGTTTGTACAAATTTAGTGTTTAATGTGAGCTAGATATCTAAATTCATCCACAGACTATGCAGACGCATATTCAAAGAGCTCCTCATCCCTTCCTGGGACTGCATGTACAATATTTGAGAGATGAACTATTCTCTGGCAATGCCTCTCTTTCCCCCTTGACTACAGAAGGAAACTAAAGGATTAATCTCAACTAGATGCCTAACTTTTAATGAAGTTACTTCAGATTAATCCCAACTTATTTCATTGGCTCACAGTACAAATTTCAATATCCTAGATGTTCAGCATTGGGAACTTCAGGTAGGTATTAGCCAAAAATTCAAGATACACTCAAGTACATATGTGCATAAGGACTAATTTAAACTTTTCTAACTGCTTGTGAATGCCTAAGTAGTTAGGCATAAGTAATAGGTCTGATATAAAATGTAACTTGAGTCTGTTGTTTGAAAGCTTTGCCCTCACCTAATATTTATTTTCTTCAGGTTTTATTTCCAAAGGACTTTTTAATTTTTCACATTAGAGTTTTCCAGTACAAAAGGTTTATGGTATACCACTGCTATCTCTTTCACTTCTGTAATTACAGAACATCAGTACAAAATTAAGCTAATTGTATTATGGTGGATGAACCTGAAGCCTTTCCCCAGAACAAATCCCTGTTCATTCCAGTAGCAGGAGTGTGAAATGTGGGTCCTGACAGCTGGAGAATGCTGTTAAACTCAGAGCTCTACCCAAGTGGCATACTGCTGCAGGTTTTTAAGGCTGTCTTATTTTCCTGTGACAAAGAAAATAGCTTTCTCTTGTACTGGCAATGTGTATTTTATGTTTTATGAATAATGTAAAGTTCTCTGCGCAACTCTTCAGTTTTTGAAGACATAGGGTGCTCCAATTTCCTGTTTCATATCATGATGAGGACCAGCAATGATTACAGAGTTCCTGAAGTTGCTCATTTCTTGAAGAAAATAACTTAAATTCATATAAATATCTTTGCAGACTTCTGAGATTTTTGAGGATTAACACACAGTCCGAGGCACAGAAAACATATATAAAAGAAGGTTTCATGCTGTCAAGCTCTCTGCTTCCCAGATTTATTAATTTTTCACAGAAACCCCAGATATGAGTCATAGTTTCACTGATACATTTCTATACTCATAGCAGTTATAAGTCAATTTATGTCAATGAATTAATGTTTAGTCAACAGTCATTGGGATTTCAGAGAAATATATACTATTATAAGAATATGCCATCATCACAATATTTGGGGATTTTTCCTTTTGGTCCAGACAGAGGACATATAGTTTGAAGCTATGTGGAAGGTACGTGCTGGTAACACTCCGGATATATTTGCATAGTTACCAGTGCACCTGGTCATTTCTGCAAGCAGATAAGTAGAGCTGGGTGTGGGAAGTGGGGGCACAGTTTGTCACCGTGTCTTCAGGAAGCCAATCTGGGGCTCTTGGAAGGTTTATTAGCAGGGTTTACCTTTTGTTTGTTTTTTTGCCACAATGATACTTGTGAATACAGAGATTTAACAAGTTATTCTCCTCTTCCAGAATCTTTTGCTTTGTGCCACTTCTCTAGCACAATAACATCCAATTATGGCTGATGCTGCTATGGAGAACTGCAGCAACAGGAACAGGACTTGGGTGCTTGCCCCATGCAAAGCCTGTCCAGAAAAAGCAATTACTGAGGTGACTTAAACTCTCTCTGCCTTCCTCTTTACTGTGCACCATTATTTCTGGTGAAAAAGCTTATTCTTATTCTCCTTTTTTCACTTGATATGCTTTTTCCTGTTTACATAGAGTTTTCCAAGGCTAGAAAATAACATCAAATACAAGAAGCAACTAGGGTAGCACTTTGAAAATGCTTTCCGTGTAGAACACAATTTCTTTTTACTTCAGATCCTTGGTACGTGCTATGTGAAAATACTTCACAGAAATTGGTAGGACAGAGATGAGAAATGAGTGGGTAACAAAGGCACTTGTGCTGCTAGACAAGTAAAATAATGTACGAAGACAGAGACAGAGATGAAGGCAGAAAAAGTTGGAATTTAAAAGCAGGAAAGGTGCCAGCAAGCATTCTCACAGACTTGCTGCAAATCATGGGGAAATACAAAGAACAGAAATGGCGCTTAACATTAATCGGAAGCTGAAGTGAACATGAAAGCTTTAAGGTGACAGTTTAAAGAGGACTTGGTGGTATGGAAGGGGTTAGGAAAGAGAACGGATCCCAGAGGGTGCAGCAGCATAGCTGGGATACAAACCCTGATGCATGGAGCAGATGAAGAAGGTGAAGTGGAACAGAATGAGCAAGAGGGATGGGGTACAAGGCCAGGTAAGGTGGATGGTGCAAAATATCACTGTGCTTAGCCACATAAGCCAGGGTAAGGCTAAGTTAGGCAAATAAAGCAGATTGGCTTGTCCTGTCTGAGACTTTTAGTTGAGGTTGAGGAAATGAATCCCCATTTTAGAAAATAGGCTCAAGGAAAAGCCTAAACTCGGGCAGTACTAAAGTGGAGGAATCTCAAACTGATAACCTGTGATAAATGAACAAGGTGGTTCATTAACTTTAGCTGCATTGTTCTCACACCATGGACACCCAATGACTGTTTTAATTGCTTGGACTGCGAGTGGTCATACATAAATATTCTACATGTCAAGCAATAAAGAAAATTTTCAGTAGTAACACAGAACTATACATTTAGGCTGGGTTACACCTGAGGTTAGTACATCTAGACCCTTTGAGCTTTGATACAGCTACAACTTTGATCTGAAAAGAAAAATGAAGAATAGAAGTTTCTGAAAAGCTACTCTGGGCAGAGCAGAAGCTTCCTTTGGTAAAATGTGAGAAAATATCAGGAACAGGGGGAAGAAATACAAGAAATATTTTTATGTTTGGTTAAAGAATAAAAACCTGTTTTGTTTTTTTTTCTTAAGAATCCATGGTGGTTATTTCTGTCTAGAAAGGTTATTCCCAGTTCTGGTCTCAATATTTGCTTAGGTCTCAATACAGCAAAGCCTTTAGGCCAGTAAATCATGTGAAAAAAGTCCTACCAGAAGATGTGAGTAGGAACTCATCCGGATGAAGCAATTGCTTAGAGGCTTCGCTGGATCTTTGCAGAAAATTGATTTAGTTGCTAGGGTGATGTTCATACCAGTAAGCAAAAAGGGTAAGAGACTATTTCCTCAGGGCTCGCTGAGGAGTGGCATGGCACAGCTTGCATCTCACATGCCTGTCCCTGAGCTTTTTTCTCCCCGAAAAGTGGTGACTGGATGGGAGCATGCACGCTGACATGGGGCAGAGCTGCACCAGGGCTATGCTGATGACTACTGAGAGCTGTTTAGCTTAATGCTATCATTATCCCCTTTTAGATTCTTCACACACCATGTGTTGTAAAACCCTGAAATGGTATGGGTTTAATGTACATTTAGTCTTTCCTAGTTCATTGTGAATGAGGATTGGATCTCTGAGACATGACTGCCTTGCAGATCCATCATCTTGCAGATACTCTGCTGATAAGTATGGCAGGCACATCTAAGATACATAGGTAACACGACTGGATCTATAGAGTCACACGAGGTGATGCAACTCTGCCACACAGAGGTAATTTCACCTAGATTTGATCTTTTTCCCTGCAAGCAAAGAAGATAAAGATGGGAACAGTCTTTAAAAACCTCAAACAAACAAATCCTTCAAGCCATGGGGAAGATGTCTCAATAATAAACCCACGGGCAGGTAAAATTCTTTCATATAAAGAAGAGTTAAATGGAAGAGGAGCAGTGTCTGGCTTAATAGGAAATACACACAGCCTGAGCTCTGCCTTACAATAAAGAGGAAATATGCTGGTTGTAAGCAGGAGCACTGTGTAATAACACAGCCCCCCTACATTTCAAAGCTGTTTTTTTCTGAACTGTGGCCATTTGTCTTATTCCTTCTCTTCAGCAGGCTTGCTGGGAATTATTTTATGATTGTTTAAGAGAGAAAAAACAAACAAACAAACCCCAACAAAAACACAGACCAGAAATAAAGCATCTGACTGTCTCCAGTATTATGAGCTTAGGTTTTTTGCGCACTTTCCTTGGTGTAACTAAACCACAGTACATTTTGTAGGAAAGAACAGACAGATGTCTACAGTGGGTTAAATTAAATAATATAAGAAAACATCAAAGGAGGTACTTTTATATTGGAAAAGACAGATAATGTTTTCCAGAAGTACTGATGAATTCGATTCAATGATACAATGATTAAATGGCACTTAAATTAAAATCAAAGTGGACTTTACAAGAAGTGACATATACAGTACATGAAGGAGGTTTTTTTAAATAAAAATTCTAGCAAAGCCTGATGGAGGAAGGCTACCTTACATTTTATCTAGAAGATGTTATTATGTATTTATCTGCATTTATCTTCATCAATAAAATGGAATGTGCAAGAAGAAAAAGGTATTAAAAACCATAAATATGTGTGTTATGCTATAGACTGCAACTGGAGATGGACTGAACCAACATTCTCTGTCCTAGTACAGCTTCTGTTTAAAGTTCATCTCATTTATCTTTGGTATAGGTTTTAGCTGCTTAAACACAGCTTGCTAGACCTATATAGGCAACTAGATTCCCTGAGAGGTGTCTACAATATAGGGGTGGTTCTAGCTACAAATTCAGACACCTATATTTAGATGTCTACATGTAGGTGTGCATAGGTGTATTAGTAGCTGACACTAGTAGCTCTGAGTACTACTAGTAGTAGCAGTACTCACAGGATTAGCTGAGACTACTGTCCCTGCTGCCAGAAATATCTTGTTTGTACTCCAGTGCAAGCAGAAATCATACCTGGGACTACAGCTCGGAGGTGACCAAGGACAGATGCATTCTGCTACTGATCAGTGGTAGAAGTTACAACTTGTGATTCTCATAGCTTCACCAATTATTTTCAGGATCTTCCTCATCCAATAAAAGCCAAGAAACACAGATGGCTCCATCCAGAAAAGTGATAATTTGTCTTGATAGTAGCATCCAACAATGAGTGCCAGATGAGGTAAGTAGAGAGAAGACACTCATGTTAACGTAGGTAAGATACTGTTGTCTGAGCATCGGTATGTGCTAATATCTCAGGTGCTGTAATTCCATCCAGCAGCCCAGGTGACAGACTTTAAAGGCCACAATGAGACTTTGGTTCTCCTGTAAATGCTACCATCACATGTTTAACTAGGAAGTAAAGAGACCTGTCAGTTCCCCTTCAGTCTGGTAAAGGGTAAGCTGCCATTGAAAACTTACAGCTGTGTGTGATTGTCAACAATTCTGTATCATTAAGGGGAAAAAAAAATAGCAGCTAGTGCCCTGGATGAATTTCCAGATGGTTATTTACATTTTGGCTATCTACAAGATATATGTGTGAATGTAATACAAAAATGCACTCAGAAGTCTGAGAACATTCCAGTGAAAACTTACTTACCTAAGCCAGTTATTTTTGTAAGTCTGACGATATGTTGTAAGACTCACACATTTTATTTTGATGTCTGCTAAAAGAAGGCTGACATTTCCTAAGGTGTTTGCCTGTCAAATTCCCACTGTTTTCAGTGAGAATTAGCCATCTAATCCCTTCAAAGCCTGACTCCCAGTCCCAGAGTTCCAAGTGCAACCCCTGCATGTTCCTGATTCCACACTCATGTCTTCAATTATGTGCCAACATGGTTGCAAAGCAGGAGGCAAAACTCACCGTCCAGCTCTGAAGGACACGAGTGCAGAAAGTGGAGCAGATGTTTTACCTGCTGCTGGTGTATATAGACATTCCCCACATGTTCCAGAGCAAATGAGCACCGGAGCCAATGGTGCGGCTGTCCGTTTGGGGCAGGCAGCACCCCTTCCAGCCAGCAGGCTGGAATCGGTTGACAACAGCATGGAACCTCTTCTCTCCATCAGATATAGCCACGACCACCACTAGTTTCCTTGGGAGAACAAAGCTGGCACTGAATGGCTTCAGGCAGCAGCCTCCCTTGGCCAGATTTACAGAGGAATTTTAATGCCTAAGGATACCTGGAGACCTGGAGTTTACAAAAGCATTATGGATTTTGGCAAATTCCTTGCTAGGAATATGTTTTCATCTTGTATATGTTCCCCTGCACCTGAATGTGCCTAAATTACAGACCAGGTTGCAAAAGGGAGCTTTGTGCTTAAGACTGTGCTTGTTTTTTTGCTCTGAAGCAAAATCAAAACATGAAATATAGAATAAAGTTGCCAGCATAATTAAGTTCAATTAGTTGCAAGTGTTTAATTTTTTACAGCATTCTAATGTAAGGCAAACATGCTATACAATATTAATTATAATATAAATATATGCAAGAATGAGACTAACTTCAGTACAGTATGAAAGCTGAAGAAAGATCCAAAGTATCTCACTATAAGAAAACAAACTTTTAGAGACATTAGAAATCTTTTCTTGGCTTTCCCCACAAAAACAATCAATTTCTGTATGTTTTCACACAATGCATCAATACAGAAGTAATCACATTTGCTAATGGAAAATCTGTTCTGCTGGAATAAACTGATCAGACCCAGTGAAGACATTCAGTCTGGCCCCACAAACAGTTTCTTTCCCTCTCCTAAGAGCCCTCTCATACCTGTATTGAGGGCACAGTATATGCTTTGTCATGTAAAGATCTTTTCAGTCTTCTTTTTTTGTCTCCCACTTGGTACACTATCTAAAGGATAGATCTTTCTGGTTTTGTAGTTTACAGAAATCTAAATTAAAATTAGCTGGTATGGAACAAAATAGAAACTTCCCTAAATTTGGCAATATTCCCTTTTTTTGTCCTAGAAGCAGCCGGAAAAGGGATCCCCTATTTATTTTTTAATCATGCACACCCACAGCTGTGTAAAAGAGGTGATTGCTCACCACTGTTGCTAGCTAATGTCACAGTGCACTGCTCCTACTCTTTAGCAATGGAAAAAGCTTTCTAACGAACCTGACACTGCCAGAAACCATGCTGGCTTTAGAAGGTCCAGAAACATTGTTTAATAATGAATTAATTGGATTAGCTGCCTTCAAAATATACTGTTTTATTTTCTGGACTTTCCTTCTTCAAATGCTGCAGTGTGATAAATGTCATCATTAAGACTATGCGACATATGCATGGGGAACTTCTGAACCAGGAATCTAATTGTGCAGCAGTTATTATTTTTTTCTACTGGGATGCCATTTTCTTGATTTCTTCTTGTTCTACTTGTTTTTATTGCTTTTTCTTATTTTTAGGGGGACAGCTAGCACACAGCAATGCCAGAAAAGAAAGGGTTTGAGAGGATTTTGACAGATATAAAGGTCGCAGCATGTGGCACAGAGATTTACAGAGAGTATCTCTGCATGGAAAAGACCAGCAGAGAAGGCTAGGAGCTCTAGGCTAGGAGGTGAGCAGGCTCCAGAGCTTTTCAGCTGAATTAACTTGGCCTTGTCCCTTGTCTGGGGCAAACCCTCCTGTGTGCCAGCCCCAGTTTTCTCCTCCTTCTGCAACCTCCGTGCCTAGCTGGAAGTGAAAGGAGCAGGCTGAAAGATGGATGATGGTTAAAAATATAAAATTTCTTTTAAATCCCTTGCTCACTTCCATTTTTCTTTGTGCCATGTAGAAAGAGATCATACCTGAGCGTATAAAAGTTCGGAGATGCTCGGAGATGCAGCTTTGTTGATCTAGCTGCTTTGCTCCTGGACCATACCTGGCTCACAGCATGGCAGAGCTCAAGCACAGTCAGTGAAGGGACTATCAGCAGCTTCCCTTGTAGAAGCACCCCAAGCATTTTGAAACCCAGGTCTGTCTCACTCAGCATTCCTTCTAAGCATGGGTAGAATATGACAGCGTTTTTGTGATCGATAATAATTTTTCCCCAAAGTAAGAACAAGATGAGGTAATCCAGGTTAAATTAAGCAAATAGTTAGGTTTCTGAAGACTGAGAAAATAAAGTAAATTAAAAAAAATATTTTCTAAATTAACTGAATTCCTACTTTGAAGTGATATTTTTATAAGTTTAAATTTAAAAGAACCCAAACTAACCCAACTTTATAAATAAATACTTAGAAATTGACCAAAATCTTTCTTTGGAGTTGACTTGTTTGAGCCAAAATACATTATATCATTTTTTGAGGATTGGAAGGACGAGACAAGGTAATTTGCTGAGCTAACCTGATTGATTTTTTTCTTTACTGTTTTTCTTTTTTTTTGGGAGGTGAGGAGGGGAGTATCAGAAATTCATTTATTCCCAGAAACCATAAAGCCCTACTAAGGCTGAAGTTAAATTACAGTAATTGCTACCTGCCTCAGAGCCTGGAAGGATGTTCTGATTTTCTGGAAGGAAAATCCATGATTCACAGACATTATAAAAATGACCGTGCCATGTAGATTAGAAAAAGAAGAAAAAGCCCAAACTGGTACTCATGCATACACATAAAACACTGTAACAATGACCCATATACAGCCATTTTCAGCTCTTGCTTTTTGTGGAGTAAAAATAGGTGACTACTTTATAGCAACAACAACAAATTATTTTGGTTTTGATTATAAATTTCTCATTTATTACTGTGCCTGTTCCAGCAGTAACTGGAAGATTGTGTTGGGACAATGTTCTTCTGTAAGACCAGGGATTAAAGAAGGTCTGGAGATTTTTCAACCTAAAATAGACAGAAAGAGGTACAAGACAATAGAAGACAAGTTTCAGAAATAGGTTTGTGACAGGAGTCCCTGGCTCTCATGAGAAAGCGAGGAGTGGGGAGAAACTGCTAGGAAACGATGGAAAACAAAGAGTAGATGAAGAAACAAGTAGCTGACAATTAGCAATGTGTCAATACTGTACATCTACTGCAATGCTAAATGTACACAACAGTGGTGCAACGACAATCCTAGTGTCATAGTGGTAGCGATCACACTAGACTTGTGGTAGCAAGCTATTGTCAGCATATGGACCATGAACTTCTTCTCCAGGAGGTTTAATAGGCGTTGTAAGACTTGATAGCATTTGTTACCTTTCAAGTGTACGACTACCAGGGATCTTCATCCCTTACTACTTTCTGCAGCCCTCTCAAATTCACACTTTTCCTCTAAAAGGGTATGAACATGACCAGCAATGGGGAAGAGAAGGGAATCCCTGGAATTCCAAGGTCTGTGGTGGCTGCTGGAGGAAGAGGACCCATGTGAGGGTTCATCCTCCAACTCATTTCATGACTGAGGACATGGACCATCCATGTTTTTTCCCATTGGGCATGGCTTCAGCTTGAGCATGGGGTGGCCTTTGGGATGCTCAACTTTGTCCATCACTTGGCCTAATCTTTTTGTTCTAGTTTGGCTTTGGGGTTTTTCTTTCAATGTCTATATTTTGTCAGCTTGAGCAGCTGTTCTGGGTATAGTTGATGGCAACAGTTGCAGCAATAGTTGTTTTAATCTGGAAAACACCAGGGTGGGTGGTACCTGTAATTTATATGTTTTTTCCAGTTTTGGGAACCAAGAGGTCAGAATTCCCTGGTGATAGGAACTGTGGAGATTAGTAACAAAGAAGGAAGAGCAATGCAGGGCATGACCTACTCTTTTGTCAAAATAGAGGATTCCAAAGGAAACAGCAAAATATATGATCTCATCACACACCTGTTCCATCTGCCCTTTTTAACAATATATCCTTGGAGACACTTGGGACCACTAAATTCACTATACCCCAATGCCTTAAAAAGTCACTTGCTCTCCAGAGATGCTCAATGTTTTTGTTCAGAGGAAATTCAGGTGCTCTGGTAACATCTGCCTTGAAACTCCCTCTGGGATGAGAAGAAGGTGAAGTTCCAGTGTGGTGGCAGTACAAACAAAACACAAGAGGCTTTTCTTCCCACAGGTTCAGCAATTGCATGGCAGTGTGTCAACTGCCCTGGGTTAAGAGTTAGATGGAAAGCTAAGCTTGCTAAATGTTGCAAGATTCTGGGTGGAGGATGAAGGAAGAAGAATGAAAAACTGTCTTACTTGGATTTATACAGTACTTTGGGCTGTGCATGTGGAGTTGAGGTATTTTGACTGTGTTCTGTGTTGGTTTCCTGTGGTGCACCCTCAGCCAATCCAGGCTTGGTCTATTGCACCAGCTGCTGTACAAATGCCTGATAGACCACTCACAGCATAAAGAAAAAAATTACCCATCAGCATCCCCATCTTGGAGCAGGGGAGCTGAGGCAGCAAGAGATTAAGTGGAACGTCTGACATCATGACAGAAATTTTTGGCAGCACTGTCAACGGGATTCATATCTCCTCTGTCCTAGCCTGCTGTAGCTAACAATGGGGTCCATCCATCATCTCCTGAAACAGCTCCAACTATATCTATCAGTCCAATGCAGTATGTGGAATTTCTTACCTTGTGTTATTTACAGAACCTGAAAATTAAAATTCTGTTTGAAACAAATTTTGTGCCACACTCGTTTCATTTCTTATTTTATGGATACCTGACTGCTATCTGCAAGTTCTTTAATTTTTTTCTCCTCCAAACACAGTAGCATGTAGAGCAAGAATATAACACTCAGGCAGTTGCGCTGCAAAGAAGCTTCTTTTCTTTATTTCACATGGGCAACTGAGATAATGGTACAGATCAGGAGATGCTATCATGGCTTTAGCATGCTCCAGTACAAAGAAAACATAATGCATTCATATTTAGCTGAGTCTGGATTTTCTATCTTTTGCCCTCAAAGTCCCTGCTTTGAAGCATACTGAAGGTGCGATCTTAAGGTCATTTTCTCCTACTGCAGGCTGAGACTGTGCATCTTGTTTCTTCTGCTTTTATAGGTCCAAGCCCTGAGGAGGAAGGGCAGTTAGGAGTAATCATGCTTTCCTGAGTGCAAGGGAAGAGAAGTCAACAGAAATGTGGGAGCAGATGAGACGTGCTGCTATGTACTGGACCAATGTCTGGTACCATGAGAGCAGCTACAAAGTGGTGTTTCAGTCCTTTCCAGTATGGAAAACTGTCATTTTCCCAGTAGATGCACTTTCCAGTATTTCTTAACATCAGTTATTCTGGTGAAATAACTGCTGCTTGGGAAGATAAAGGAAAAAGGAGGCACCAGCAACTAATCAATTCCAGCCACTTTTCTAGAGACTTTGCAAATTCTCTCTAAGATCTGATTGCTCTGGGTTGAAGGTGATCAGGCTATTACTTCTGACAATCCCTTTAAAATGACTACACAGACTTCAGGCATTTTTGGCATAAAGAAGTTCAGTGCAGATCACAGTTAAAATTTCAGCTCAGTTATGGCTTCGTAACCAAAGGCCAAATGTTGTTCTTGGTGTTATGTAGCCCAACAAAATGGGGAACAAAACATTCACCCCTCCAAAGCTTTGGGCTTGTTCATGACTTTGCTATCTGATTTGCATCAGGGCATTAGTACTGCAACCTTCTTTCAGGAGCACCCTGACAGAGACACTGTGAAACCAGGACTACATCTGTATCAGCACTAAACCCTGCCAAGCAACATATTCAAGGTACTTGAGCTCTGTCATCTACGTTGTTTAAAGGTTACATTTTAAAAGTGGTTCTTGGCATGCTTTTGGCTCATGTCAAACTACTGTTCTCCTACGTAACTCCTAGTTGTTATTCAGGTACAAACACAGGCAAAGCACTCTTCCCAGTGTGCATGCAGCCAGCATATTCTGAATGGCAAAAAAGCATAATACTGCGGTGTCGTGATTTAAGGCCTTCCATACAGACCACTCACTCACCCCCCTCACTCAGCTCCTGGAGGGATGGGGAGGAGAATAAAGAAGAATATAACTCTCACAGATGGAGATAAGAACAGTCTATTAACTAAGGTATAACACAAATCACTACTGCTACCACCAATAATAACAATGATAAAGGAA